>MUAA02000137.1:600000-750235 GCA_014180765.2 Marchantia paleacea
AATTTTTCTATAGTGATAATGTTCTATTCAACGTGACACAAAATCCTTGCAGCTTGTTGAATATTTCTGCAAGGGAGGGTTGAAGGACAAGGAGGATGAGGTTTACTAATTACTATAGAATACTACTATAATTGCATATACCGTAAATCAAGTGTTTTCCATATAATGTATATGATCCTTCATCCCTAATTACTGAAGATTCTCTGATTAGTGTATCTAAATATAATATACACTAAGTAGAGGATATACTTTCAAAAATTCCAACTGCAAATGCTATAGTAGATACATTTACATATTCAAGTGTAAAGAACTCATGTGTTTAGAGGCATAATACAAAATTTATCTTTAAAACACTAGGTCTATTATGGCGCTACCTGCACTGATGATGCTAACTGCGACATTGATTGTCAATTTCACACCTAAGTAACCAGAAATGAGGCTACCTTAAGCCCCATTTTCATCCCCCAATTAGCCCGATAGTTTCGGTTGATGGAGTGTCAGATCGGTTGCTTCGGACTCCAGTGAAGTTCAAATATTCTGAACTCAAACGAGTGAAAACTTTTTTTACGGGAAATGTAAGAACTTAGTAGGAATTCAGTGCATATAGAAGAATACAGAAAATTGCATTTTCTATCGATCTCGCAAAAGCTTTTAAATATTTGAGGTTTGCTGAAAATGAACACATGTTTCTATTTTTTTATTGAGTTCGGGTAAAAGCGGAGACAGTAAGTTAAGAAAAATATCGTTCCTTTATATATCCCCATCTCAAAGAAACTTTGGTTCAGCAGATGTGAAACGACTCGTAAATATCAAACTTATTCCACACAAAACTGCAGGGGATTTCGTTGGAAGGGAACCTAGGTGAACAAGAGCTTCACTGTTAAACTCAGTAACCTCAACCGAGATGAATTTATCATATACCATTAAGTTCCTTTCAACTTTCCTTGCACAAAATAGAAACAATAAACTCAAATATTCTTAGACGTCATAGTTTTTAATTGCAAACATCACGTAAAAATGTTGAACCTGCAGAGACCTTGGAAAGTATGAGTCCCACAAAGTTAGAAAGGTCAAACCGAACAGATTATGATGATTCGTTCACGCAAGATGTAGATGACGCAGGAGTTGTACTTAGGTGTCAATGCGATTATGGAGCGGCAATTCATACCGTGCCTATGCGAGCTAAGCAATGCTAAGCGAGCTTGAAGCCTAAGCCAGAGCTCTCATTATGTCGCTTTGGTGACAGTGACTACTTTGAGTAATTTTGGCCATTGCGTGTGAAATTCTACTTTTCTTTTGTAGGCAGGCCCTTGAAGTACACAAAATGGGACCCAGACCGGGGTTCCGGCCACAGAGACGGGACTGGATCAATAGGTTGGAGGGTATTATTTGCCAGAGGTACAGTACCTGGACGGGCCCCCTCCTCGCAATCGTACTCAAAGAAACGGCTTGCGACCTCCCGTCAGAGTTTAAAGAAAACTTGGCTACGTCTATTCACTCGCTTGAAGAGATTGTTCCATCACACAACATTGAGTGGCTAGTCTTTGGACATATAGCGAGGAACCTCTGATATGAATCCTACGATATGATAGTGGTGGGGTTTAGAACCTAGAGCAGCTGGAAATCACTAGACGTGGGTTTCAACGATACAGGGGTAGTGGTGTAATTATCAGTTGGATTTGTGGGGGTACTCTACAGTAAAGGAGGTGGTGGAAAGGTGTGAATAGTGGTGATCAAAAGACTGTCCTCATTGATTCCAGGAAATTGCTGTTGCCAACTAACCAAAAGCAAGTCCCGCAATGTACTTGTTCAGACTGTTCGGCCTGCAAGCCATACATGGTTATCCTCTAAAAGGTGTAGACTTTCTTTCACGATGGCTGGTTAGAGGAGGATGTCATGAGACGTCGTTACTGATATGGTACGTACAACTGTACTTGTACGAAATTCATCCCTGTACGACTTGATGGGGTCTGCCCATCCTTTTTGCTATATTACTTGGTTCCCCCCTGGTATTACTTGGTACCCCTTTCTTTTAGGAAATTCTGAAAGAGTTGCTGATTCGCCCCCTACATGTTCCGTGGAGAAGCAATGAAACGTCCCTGGAGTTGATGGTGACTTGACGGGCGAATTCATACCTCTTTTTATTATTCAACTCTCCCTGGACTCCTGAGTTTGTTCGCCTACAGACCGGTCAAATATTAAGTATATTTCCGATTTTCTCTTTCGTTGAGATACTTAATTCCTTCAGACTACATTTCTCCGATATTCTTCTCGCCAGGGTAGCTAGCTAGGCTGAAGTATTTACTCTGTTGCATCTGGTTGCACATGTAGAGACAAAGCAATTGTTACTTACTGTTGATACCAGATTTCAATATTCAGTTTTTCAAGGCAGCGCACAAAATAAGGTCTATGCAAGATTCTGTCAATTTCTTTGTGCCTTAAATCACAACTGCCCTTCACTGATTTCATCGAACATCTTACACCTGAAGAACATAAACGTGCGTATATGGGAGATTGCGTACAGTATTTTGCCTCTGGCTCCGGATCACAATCTGGTTTTGCTCAACATACGAACCTAATGGACCAATGAAACACCACCTTTGCTAGGCTTGTACATGAGAAGTAAGTCGGTCGGATGTTTGACATTCTATACAGCACGGGCGTAATGGGCCCCAATTCTCAAGTTACTTTTGATATAAATATGTCGAAAAGGACCTCATGTCATAATGTCGTGGCCCTTAGAAGATTAGCGCGATCTTTGCATGCATGCAAAAATAACGCACAATGCATGCACATAAGCTTCTCTAAAAGTGGTAGTAGCAAGAACAGATGCTGGAAACGTTTGGATAATTTGTTCTAACTCATTTTGGATTTTACTATCACAAGCAACTACGAAGAAACTCATTTGGAACATGCATTTGTCCGAGTCTTCATCAAGTTTATCCACCTGCACCATCATCAAGACAGTTGCGACGGGTAATTATATCGATTAGATGCACACGATGCCCTCTATATGTCATCCTATGGCCTCCACTCGGTATATTTAGTTAACAGCCCCGATCTATGCATCGCCGTTTAAACGCATATGCTTTAATACTTATGCGTCTGCAGTTTATACTTTTCTAAGAGAATTACCTTCAAGGACTGTTGTGCGCATACCATGCATCCATGCAGAAAGACGTATAGATGAACTATAATAGCTACATCTACGATGTATTGCTCAAATCTTGTATTAAAAGCAAGAGAGCATGGCATGACGTAGAATGTATGACCTGCACTAAAAATCCTTTTATGCGTCATAATTTAATGCAAAGTAACAGTCTCAACAATGAATAGTTGGTCACGACTTGCAGGTTCGGCAGAAGGACCGCGCTATGTTCCCGGGATGGGAGACTGAGAACCGGAACTTCCGTGAGAGTATTTCAGAGTACAGCCGGGTCATTATGAAGAGAATCTTAGAGTCAACGTAGGCCACGTGTAAACGCCGTTATGTTGCTTAGCATCACTTCGTACTGATAAGGAAGTGAGGGACCTTGTGAGGCTTGTGACTTTATAAGAAGTGACCCGTGGAGCCATATCTAAGAATCTAAAGGAGAATTTCTGTGAGAAGAGACCGGGAAACGAAAAGAAGGGATAAAATGGTCGTCGGCAGTCTGTACAGTGTCTCAGCTTGCAGGCAAAAGACCAAAGGATCCTTGGAACTGAAGAGAGCGAAAAGACATACGCAATCATTGATACAATATGCAGAGACCGCTGACCTGCTGTGAAGGGTCGGAATGGGGAGTCCGGCTGCACGTCGCAGACTCGCAGTGCGCTGCCTAGTACCGAGCCGCTGGAAAGAAGAAGCAACTGCGATGAGGGTATGAATGGTTAGTCTGCGGCTCTACCCGAAAACCATAGCAAAGACATCGTTGGTAACGGTGACTGATGCTCAGACCTAATCAGTCATATAGTAGAGTCATTGATCTCTGTGAGTATCCTTCGACCATTCCTATATGCACCATACCACACCTGTGATGGGATGGTAATTCGTAAATGAAAGGATTTTTATCATTTAAGATTGAAATATTTAAGGTTTCTTGTCAAGAAAATTTATTCCAGTAAAAGAGTACAAAAAAGGGTAGATAATGGAAGTATCATCTTCTGAGGTGGACCAAAGAGGAGGAAACAAGCAGAGAGAAAATAAAAAATGATGTGAAGCTCCATCAAGCGGAACAATCCTGGAGAAAGCAACAAAAACCTTGCCAAATGCAAAGGGGAAAAAAACAGAGAGGCTAGATTTTTTAGTAAAGATTATTCTACCATGCCCTTAAGCACGTCACCTGCAATGGGGTTAGGCTACATTGGCATCCACGGCGTACCGAACCTAGAAACACATATAGCAACTGTTTAGGACTTCGATACCTGAGATGGATGAGCGTATTGTGTCAAACTCCTGCCCTCATTATGAAGGAGTAGTCTATGATCTAACCGGCCACCATATCCCGTATACAGGTTCTGATCTATAGATTTACTAATTAATAAAAAAAAGATCCAATTTTAAGTTATATCTATATGATAATATTAAGATAACTTTAAAATGTACCATTTAGAGATAACTTAAAACTGGATTGGATCTCTTTTTTTTCAAAGAGTTAAACGGCTGAAAAGTCAAAAGCTGTGAGACTCAAAAAAATTATGGGTGAATCATAGTGGATAAAGCACTAGTGGGACATAATATCATGTTTTTCATATATAATCTTAGTTCATAAGCTGATATATGTAATAAAAAAATTTTAAAATATTTGATATTGTGTTTATCTTTTGATATAGAGGACATCCAATAATTATCTTGAATTTTTTTTTGTAAAAAATTTTTATGTGGATACTTGCTAAAAAATGCGATTTTGCTTACAAATTTTCATATTTTGTGGTTTGTGCTCAAAGTGCTAGGAAATGAATTTTTCAAGGTGGGATCAAGACCCAAAATTTTGGAGTTTGGATTTTGATCTTGAAGTTTGATGTGAGGTTTAAATTTTTTTGAAGAGTCTTGTTGGAAGGAGGCAATGACATATTGTATGTTGGTGGCATAGATCAAAGATCGAGCTTTTGGAATCAAGATCAAATTGACAAGATTCATATCTTTGATCATGTAGGGTCCTTTGAGTCTAAAATTTTGTGTCAAGTCTTGTTGAAGAGAAGAAATTTTGCCAAAAAAATTTCAATATATCATTAACAAGGCTTAAACATAATACCTTTTGATGAGTAGTCAAGATGAGAGGAGATATATAAAGAAATTGACAAAGTCAACATTGCATTGAATAACAAAGTTGTGATTATCCTATCAATAAAGATGCAGTCATTTGCAAAAGTAACTAAAGAGGCACATATTGCTTTGTATTAAGAACATGAGATGGAGAAGGATAATCAATTTTCTTGTGTGAAAATTGAAGATGTTAGACATAAGTGTTTTATCATCAAATTTTTGATGAAAAATCTTTATGTACTCAAGCTTGAATTAGTTCAGGTTTATGACATTGGAAAAAAGTACATTTGTACTAGAGCTATCCTCATTGGATATGCACCAAAAAAAAATTTCTCAATAAAAAAATCATATCAAAGAATAAAATCATGTAGAAAGATTTCAATTTGATCATATTGTAATTAAGTCAAAATACAAGGAGCTTTTCAAGGTAAAAATATGTCACAAAAATATATTTATTGTATTTTTTAAAAATAAAAATATATAATTATTAAAAAAAGGTAATTTTTAATAGCAATCTCAATAAATCATAACATGAAATATTCATGGGCTTCGAAAAAAAATATGATAGTGTTGTTTCGATATGGATGAAAGTGGATGTGATCAATTTGATGAAAATATCATACCATGAAATATAAATATATGAAATGAAAAATTTTATTATGATAGAATAAGCACATAACAAATAAAAACTATATATTCGGTTGTACTTTTGAACGTAGTATCAATTTTAATAAATTCATGATTTCATTTAATGCGATATTTTTTTAAACATAACTTTCTAATAACACATATATTCTTAAAATTTTCAATAACACTTATTTTTTTTATCTCAAATTCAAAAATATATAACTTCATTTTGAGAAGTGATAAAATAAACTATCTACATTTTTTATCTTTAAATAATTTTCTTGTCTTATTATTTGAGTTTCTTGACACACAATATGAATTCAATCACAAAACTATTGTTGTTCACATTGATTATATCTTTTTTATCAAAGTTAAAAATCATGGATCAACATTGAATCTTAATTTTAACAAGTCTAAAAAAAATATCTCTATAATACTATACTATAAAAATTTATGTTAATTATTGTGAGGAGTAATAACTTGAATAATTGAGATTTTTAGTTTACTAGTGTTTCCACTAAGATGATTTTTGAAATCTTTTGAATGAATTCATGCATAAAGTTGAGACAATTACTCTGCAATGGTTTGTTTGATGAGGAATATAAATTTCCTAGAACAATATATAGAAGATTGGTAGACAATTTTGACACAATAAAATTTTCATAAGAACCAAAAGTATATAATTAACTTTTTAATTTCGAAAATGTCCTATTTTTTATTTATATAAAATTGCTCCAAGTTTTATTTCGCACAAAAGGATTTATCATCCTTTTATGATTTAAGCAATAAGTTTATAATTTAAAAGAATAACAAGCAAGAAAAGGAACAATCTACAATTATTTTTTTTAATTATTGCACTGAGGTGGTGAAGCTTTTATTCTGATGAACTTTCAAACAATAAATTTTAAATGATGAATCCTGAACTCTTGAATAATGCTACTCTTTATGGTATTTTTGAAATTTGAGTTTTGCGCAAGATTATTCCTATTCACAAGTATGACAACAAAGATAATATTATCAACTATATATATCATGATTGATAATGACTTTTTTAAACCATAAGGGAGATGTAGAAATAATTGAATACTTGAGCAAAGAATTCATGGGTGAAAAAAACTTCATCTCAAGTTGGTTTTGACATGATTTCAACATCATTGATCACATCTTTTGTTTCAATATTAGTCAAGAGAAAGTAGAGAGCATAGGTAAATGATGTAGATGGGCATAACTTGTTGGATGAAAACTGAAATTATTTTTATTCAAAAGCTTAGTGGTACCGGTGTTGCTTTATGAAGTTCAAGTTTGGGGACCTGATATCAAGAAGATAGGATGGAAGGATATTGAAAAGGTTCATACAACCTTCCCATAGATTGAATTTGATACAAGATGCCAAACAGCTTACCTTGTACTCATTGTTAAATCAAATTTCTTATCTTTAGAAGTTGAAGCACTTCACTAAACTATCAACTATGTTTGTAGAGTAAAGATATTGGATAAGAACATATTATCACAATAAGCACTTAATGATATATTTTTCATTGATGACTAGTTTACGGATGTATTTGCTACTTATGAGAAATGGAACAATGAAAGGAACTTCACACTCTCAATGATTGCTCTTCCTGACATGATTCAAAGCACATTCCTACATCATTTTTGATCCGAGTCTCAAATCAAGATGGAGTTCTATCACAAGAATGTGAATCGCATCATAGACTAATATCTATGATGGACAAGATTATTTAAGTGTAACTATCTCAGTTTTTCTTAGAGTTTTGATAGCTCAACATCATACTAGCTCTCATTTCTTTTTCATTGTGTGGATACACATAAAAGATGAAAGCATGGCATAACATTGATATAAAAGATCAATTTTGTACACTATGTGATTGAGATCAGATTTAGGATGAGCACCATATTTTACTTGATTGCCCCATATACTTTGGTATTCAATGTAAACATAGTGTTGATGCTTTAGATTTTTATAATTTAATTCCATCACTCTCATTAGTCCATATGAAGACCTAATGAAAGTCTTCACATGAGGAATGTAATCAATTGTAGGAGTATTTTCTTACACATATGTTTGGATTCCTAGGTCTATTCTAGCTTTATGTGTGTATTTTGTATTGTTATAATGCCTTTTGATTCTTTGGATTTTCCGGGCTTCATATTTATTTTTCCATTTTCATTTTCATATTATGCAATACTATCATTTATTTCAACAAGACTTTTGATAGGATACTTCAAAAGTCTGGTGTTTTTAGAATTTTTGAAAATTTGAAAACTTGAGATTTCTAAAATTTACCAACAGATTTTTGAAGCATTGTCACATGGACATTGCTTTGCTTTGAGAACGACTGAGCACATGGGTGTAGAAGTTGGAGTTGTTCATATTAAGATATGAATAACTTCAACTGTTCTATCTCTAATCTCTTGATTTGTATTATAAAGGTATGTAGTGATAACCACCGCTTGTTCCACGCAAAAAACTCCAACCATACTCAAAGAAGAATCTACCTCTCCTTCTCTAACATCTCTAGTGTCTCGGTAGGCAAAGAGATTACCATAAGTCTTGCAGTCATACATATGGATCACATATGTCTTTGCTTAGCCAATCCAAGGCTCACAATCCATGTCAAACAGTTCAATTGCATAGCGTGACCCAACACATGATGTCGTGATGCCTCCGAAAATGTATGTACTGATGTAGTACCCATACAAAATCCCATAGTTTGCTCTATCTCTTCAGTGTTGGATTCCATTAATCGTTCGGTACAAACGAGAATCCCATACAAGTTCAAGTCTTCCCTTTAAGTAGGCATGGAAAGCTGAATAACTCAACAATGTGGGTAGTGTAGCTCTTGGCTGAGCCACAAGATTCACCATGGGTGACATGCTAGCATAGACCACTGCATGGGAGTGTCTACCTCACATCCAAAATACTCTCCACTGTGAGATATGAAGGTCTATGTACTCTGTCATGTGCTCGTAATAAAACCTTCTTTGAGAGAAGATTTGTCCATCATAAACATGGATGATGTGCACGAAATCCTACTCTCGTTGCATCCAACAATACCATTGGTCCAATCCATGATCGCAGTTGATGTGCACTCGACATCACTTGTGCATGTGGATCACCCAACAAAGAAACATTCTCCAAAATGTATGCCGATGAATAGGTCGGCATACATTTTGGATAATGTTTCTTTGTTAACTATAGAGATTGTAACACACGTAATATCTCCCAAAAAATTCCAAAATGTGAATCTTATAGCCAATGACCATTATCAACCAGTGTGTATATTTGACATGGTCATCAAGAAATAACCAAATATATGGTGTTATGTCGAGCAAGGTCTTGCACCCCCAACAACAAAATATCTTACGGTAAGGCATGTTGATATCCTTGAATCGCCAATAATGGTAGAAGATTTGGGTATCGTCACACCAACTGTGCCACATGGCGTAATGAAACACGCCTTGCAATCTCATCTCTCTCCACATGAAAGTATCAATGTACTCGTATGCCAGACTACAAACAACAGCCAAACCTATGCTAATCCCTCCAAACAGATCCAACACACATATACCCTCCTGAATATATGTGTGTAATATTTGTTTGGAGGGATATCCATAGATATTGCCAAGCAATATGCATTTTATCTAAAGTTGAAAACATAGTAGAAGTGGAAATAACTTCCTTTGTCTCCTCCATCTCCGAAGCAAAAGACTCACTCCATGCTTGATGTATCAGTCGATTTTCTATCTATTGTAGCTGCATAAATGAAGTACTAAGTCATTCATCCAACGTGGATGACACTACTCCACTAAGACTTGGCATGATAGTCACATTCCCTATACAAGAATTTTCATGTGCATCCATGTTGCCCTCCAACAAATCATCAAGCCAAGAAACACAAGTACTAAAGGCTGCAACATACGCCAAACCTCCACTTGGTAAAGAACTAGAACTAGTTATTAATCGTATTGGTAATCAACTCACTTTGCCCTCACCAAATTGCCAACCTGGCCAATAAGAGGTCATTTCCTCCCAATAATCAATGCTAAATCCCATTGGGTATAACATTTCCGCACCCATCAATACATCATAGGACTATGCAAGTGTAACTACATCACATACTCGCGTTGTAAAGCTATCCATGACATGATCTCATTGCATTTGCACAATCAACTTTATCTGGGTGATGTATGATGTTGGGGCATCACTAGAACCTCCAAGAGATGTTTGAATCTGAAATCAATATCTCTCTACATTGGTCTTTTGGAAACCAAGACCAAGCAATGCATCCTTACCCAACATAAGGGATTGTGCATAAGAATCCAACAACATCCATTGAGATCAATAAACTTTTCCTAGAGATCCGACCAAACAGAAGACATCACTCCTCTTATCCAACATCATCGCACCTAATGACACCCTGGTACGCTCATATATGGTGACCTTGCTAGTAACTCCATTATTCAAGTGGCAACAGCTTGCCAAGTTCCACTAGTAACTGTCATAATTCCAGGATCAACACTAGTAGTGTTGTCACTATTAGCAATTAACACATCCTCTTTGCATTCAAAAAGTGTGGATGTCAATCGTAATATATAAAATGATGACACCCCCATTGCCAAAAAATCCTTGGTTGAGAAAACAAGAGAATGAACAAGAGTCTTAGCCATCCCAACATTGTGCTAGATGTTACCTCATACGATGTTGATGGTTGGGCCCTACTTGCTCCATCTTCAAGTACATCAATATGGATTTGCACCCTCATCCCTCCCTATGTGGTCTAGGAGCCATGGATGAGATATTCAGTGCCTCATACAATGTGAATAACTGAGGAAGTCTAACTTGTTGGATAGTCTCTCCTCTTTGTGGATCCAACTCCAATGACACTACTCTATATTCAATATTATGTGGTGCACTACGAATCACAGTAACTGCACATGGTTGTGCCGTTGTCGCATGGACATTTCTTTGCTCTGAGAACGCCCGAGCGCCTGGCTGTAGAAGAACCTTCTAGAACCTCGTGTGAGTTGACAATCTCTTCTTCTTCTCCTCAGCACTCCACATTATAGCCGGTAAAACTTCAGCGGAAGAAGACTATGATATCTAATGATTCGACCAATAACTTTCGCTCAAACTTTACAGAAAATTGCTCCACGGCCCTTACTATCACTCAAAAAAGTTTCAGATGTTTTTCGTTTCTAGATCTCTCAAAACAATTGGTGATTTACACACTGTAACACAAGGCGATATGCAGACCCCTGTATACAAAACCCGTCACACATCCCAATCCTTGACTTCAATTGCTCCCAGATTTTATGAGAAGGTCACTCATCATCAAAACTTGAACTGTGCAAAGTTTTATTGACAGAAATTTCTGATATCAAAAGATATGATCTGTACTAACCTTCGTGATCGGTGCGATCCTGCAATATTTGTATACACAAACTTCAAGCTATCACTCCGTACTCAAAACTCATCCAATCGAGTCAAAACTTCAATCAAAACACAAGCCTGAGTCGAAAACTATATCTTTGTCGACTCAGATCTCCCAAAACCCTTGTAAGGTTCTCAAAAACTCTCCAAATACACTCAAAGGTCTAAATTTCTCACTCTAACTTTGAATCATCACTTCAGAGTGACAAATCCTTCAAATCCATCCATTCTTGAGCCCACGTCGTAGCTCGTCCCGTCAGCTTTCCAACCCAATCCTCAGATCTCCGAATGTCCCCCTGGAAGGTCTCCAAAACTCCTCAAAACCTCGAAGAAGTTGCCCAAGAGCCCTCATTGGCCCAAACTCCAAGACCAATGAGAATGAAGAGTGTTATTTTGACCTCTAGTGTGGCCAAATTAGCTCCATTTTAACTTAGAGCTTTACAACTATCCTAAACACACTACTTAGCCATCCTATAAACAATACGAGTTGCCACTAATAAAGAGTCAAAATGACAACTCGAAACCGGCTAAGTATGAAGCGGAACTACAAAACGGAACCGGGGAGTTTATAACTTGAGAATAATACTCCTCGCCAAAGTTCCTAACAATCAACTCCCTATGGCTTATTTTCGGTGCTTAATAGTGATGGATTGGAACCCATGTGTTGAAAGCCACCACTCTTTGGTAAGTTCAAATCCATAGCACCCAAACTAAATCAAAACGCATTAATCGTTACGTCCCCAAATCGCGCCGTAGGAAACAATCGGAAGAATAATCGGTGCGGAGAGTTTATCACTTGTTGCGAAAGTTATCTCCAAAATGATACACTAACCACGCCCGAAAATGATCACGATGAAGACACCGGATGTTGATCACAAATGGATTAGGCATCGGTACATCTGGAGGATCATGTTGTCCTCTATCCATGTCCTCGTCGGCTCCACTTCGATCAGATATGCTCCTTAGTCAGCAAAGTGATGTGTCTAGCACTCTCCCATACCCTTTCCATCCTAACTGCGCTTTATATCTGATAAGGTCCAAGATAATATCTCTTGGAGCCTTTTCAACATCCTGACCCTACAAAGTAGATCCAACGGTGGGGTCTTAACAACCTTCTGATGCTTGCCGTCGGTTATCCTAACCTAAACTATCGCCGTCATGACAACAGCTCTGAAGATGACACATGTCATCATCTTCTCATACTAGCCACGTCACAACACGACACCATTGCACACATGTACTATACAACATCTCCATCATATGATGTACACTCACCATCTCTAAAATCTGATTTTTGTTGGGCTATAGCCATACTTGCGATCTTTTGCTCCAACTGCTCTAATCGAGATGTCATGTTCACCTCATGACTAGCCTCATGGGCTAACACTTGACTAGGGACTGATTCTCTATCACCACCCCTGCCACCTTGAACTCCTCATCCTCTTTCAATGATTGTCATGACAATTCTTGTTGATTGTTATTCTGGGTGGAGATCAAAACATCGATCTATCATGTGACCATGTCTATGAAATACTCACATGATTTTGATCCAACAAGATCCATTCTTTGACCTTGATGGTAATCCTTCTTGTGATGAGGTCCACCATATGTCCAACACACCATCCTAGCAACTCATTGTTGATGGCAATGGTCTTGATGTGACACCTTTACCACTTTGTTTGGATGGTCAAAACTGTCCCATATTTTTACCTTAACCACTCCGGGTTTGTGTTGCAAACTAGTAACGTGAAGGAATTGATAAAGTTTGATTTATTCATAATGATAAGAAAACTTGAATCAAACAATGAATGACGATGAGTAGATTCTATGAGATCTTTAAGAAGACTAACCAAAAATTGAACATGGAATAACATCCATAGGGAAAGATTGGACATTTAATATAGATGTTACTCTATATATAATAATGTAAGCAAAGGAACATGATTTAACTATTGCAAGTCATGTAGAAGTAAAAAATATTTAAAAAGAATAATTTCAATCAAGACTATAAGAGGATGTCATCAATTATATACAAAATTTTCAAACATGTTAAACAAATAAGGTTACCAATCACAAAATAATCAGATCTACTTCAATCTTTATCAATATTAAATAAAATATGAGAACATTTTTATTAGAATAATATATTTGAATTGTTTGAAATATCTACTATATATGATTTTATCATAGTATTTGTAATAAAATAAGCAAGATGATTCATGCTATACTGAATAAAATAAGCAAGATGATTCATGCTACTTCATATAGAAGAGGGTATACTTCTATATGAATAAGAATAAGTTCAAATAATTAATGTATTTGAACTTATTCTTATTCATATAGAGGAGAGTTTTACATAACACAATCTAGTTATATTTATCATCACTAATTGTAATACTTAATTTACTAGTATATTTTGGAAAAATTTATTTGAGTTAATAAAAAAAATATTTACAACTAACTAACCATTCAATAAAAAAGTATGTTTTTATCTCAAAAATAAAAATCATGGTCTTCCTTTGTAATACATATCAAACAACTCTTTTAAAAAATCTGATTGATGGTGTAGAGAATTAAAATTAAAAAGAATCATTAAAGTATGCACGATAGATCAAGACAGTCTTAAAGTGAAATATCCAATCTATTGAAAAGAATACTCACTCTACTACTTAAGAATCCATCACAAATCTTGAAAATATTAGATTATTTATGAAGACTTTTGATATTCTTAAAATGATAATGTTGGGCTTAAATGGGTAGAGATTTGTAATCAATATTGATAAACCATAGTTTGTTTAAACAAATCTTTGATTTTTCATTAAATAATTTAAGAAAAAAATAGTAATGCATATGATCCATGCATATAAAAGATAATGTTTGCTTGCATGGATTATAGATAAAGTGGTTCACAAATATTCCAAAATGAGAGATAGAGCAAAGTGATGTGTGGAATAAATAAATGTGATAGAGATCCTCTAAAAATTAAATATTGTAGTATAAGATGACATGCAATATACATATTATAGTCATTTAATCTTTCTAATACTATACCATATAAAAGAAGGGGAAGATCTTGATCAATCATATCATATTTTGCAGCCATTTTGATTCTATTCTTATGAATGCTACACTTTGACAATCATGTGGTTGAACACCATGATAATCACATAGAAATAAATTATATATAAGATTAAATAATAATTTGATAATATTATTTGTATATTTATGTCTATATTTATTTATTTATACATAAATAATATAATATTAAAATTTTATATTATTTATGTATAAATATTTATATTTTAAAAATTAATCTTAAAACATATTATGCAAAGGAACAATACATGCTATAATATTTCACCTTCAAATGAAAAAAATAATTTTGATTACTTTGACATAAATTTTTGTAAATATTAATAATTTTGAATTTTATTTTTGTGAAATATATGTTAATTTGGGATCCTTACTTTCATCATTAAAGTAAACAGAGATTCATTATAAATATATTTTTGATTTGCATGTCTTTATTTAAACTTTTGTCATTCTTCATGTTTTAATTACAATTTTTTACAATTCATTTTATTTTTTATATTAACTTGAAATGAAAAATATTCTGAAGTACAAAAATCCATATTTTTAGATTTGTTAAATTGAGATGACTTTTGTTTTAGTTTTTTTTAACATTGTTAGTCAATAAACCAACTTATTGTTTAACTTTGCAACCTTGGTAGCCTTGATACCCATTGAAAAATAATCTTTATTTGAAACCTTTGAAACCTAATTTTTTTCATTTGTATGATCAATAACAGATATATTTTTACTTGATTTCAAAAAAAATTATGTTAATTTTAGTTTTTTTCATACATTTAATAAAAAAATCATTCAAAATACATAGATTAAATTTTTCAACAATGAAGTAATTAAGAGTATATTTTTTTAAGCTTTATTTGATATATCTTAATCTTTTTCTTTCAAATATTTTTATCATCAATTATCAATTTTTCACTTCTCTAACTTCAATATAAATGGTTGCAAACGAAGTGACTTTCAAACTGATTTCAACTCATTTTGATTTCAGTTGTAAAACGATTTATTTTTTCCATGTGATTGTTAATTTTGTAGTGCAATAGCTTTCAATGTTGTCCAAAAATACTTTCAATTTTTACCTTATATCAAGAAAATATTATTTTATATGTTTTAAAATGATATATAGAGTTCTTGTATCTTATCAAGTTTAAAAAATTTAACAATGTATGAAAACAAAAATGTTAATATGAATATACATAAAAAATATGAAAAAATTTTATTTTGTCTTTTTCATGATATTTAAAAATTGTAACTCATAAAAGATTTTTTTTTTATATGTATGCTTTAGATTGTCTTATGTTGATTGCATTGTTGATGTATTTGCATATATCAAAATTGATACTCATACAATCTACAGTTAGGTAATATCTACTTGGTTGTCAAGTAGACAATCAATTTTTATCTTAACTTCAAGTGATAAAGAGCTTATATAACACATAATATTTTGATATATTCCATATACTCTGAAAGATTATCAAAAAATTTACAATTAGACATGAAAATTTGTGTGATTTTATATGATATAGTCACAATGCTTGACTAAAAATTGATTTTTTATTTATAATTTTATAAAATTTTCAAATATGTAACTACATCTTAACCTGAATATATATAGAATAAATGGAATAGATTATGATAAATATATAAATTTATTTTTTTAATAATTATAAAATACATAAAATTTATAGAAATTTAATATATTTATTTTAAAAATATTATTATATTTAAAATAATAATTATTTATTTATTAAAATATGATTAAGTTAGTTAATCATAGATAAATTCTTTTAAATTATTTTTTCAAATTAATGTCTTTAAATTTTTTTTTAATTAATAATGAAATTCATAAAAAATATTAAATATTATAAAGATAAATTGCATGATAAATTTTATTAGTTATAAAATTATTAAAATATATATTATATAAATTTATATCAAATTTTAAATGATAAATATTTTTATAGATTAATTATTTAAAAAAATATTTTAAATATGTATTTTTGTTTTATAAAATTTTTTTTTTTATTTGTTATAATATTTTTATTCATGAATTTTTAAATATTATAATCATTTATAATTTTTGAATAAAATTTATTATGTAATTAAACCCCAATAGACAACATATGTAAATGATATTATGAAAATTTTACAATTTTAATAAATCATCAATCTTAATTTATATTTATTTATTCAAATAATAAGGTTTAAAATTTTTGATTAAAATATTTTATTTTATATATAGCAGATAAATTATAATCTCTAAATTTTATATTGATCAAAAAATAATTTATAATTAAAATTTTTATTTCAAAATATATAAATATTTTTAAATCAGTCTATATTTTTGTAATAACACTCAAACACTTCCAACAAAAGGTTTTTTTATTATGAACTTATAATAAAACGTTGTTCATAGTTGATTTTTTTGCAAATTGGAAAACAATGGGAACTAATGTTATAACAAATATCCAAATAGTTCATATGTTGTACTAAATGATTCAATCTAAAGTCATGAAAAATGAACAATTAAAAATGTTATATATGAAAAGGTTAGAAAAAAATCATCCAATAGGTTAATCATATTTTTAATTTTGCAAAAATAAGTTGAAATATGAGTAAATTATGAAAAAATCTGCAGTTTTTTGCAATTGAGCATTGTTTTAACTCATCTAGTAGACAACCATAATTTTAATTTTGCAAAAATAAATTGAAAGGAGATAATCTTGATGATCAAATGAAGATCAAATCTTGCACTTTAATATATTGACCACAAGCTCGACAAGAGTCACAAGGTCATCAAAAGCAAAAATCACAAGTACAAAAATATGTATGGATCCCTTGATGCATGTTAGTTGGTAATTCTTCTTACGCGTGTCATTCGTTAACTCTAGAACAATGACCCCATAGTATTCTCATGCTATAATAGAGAGAAATGCAAGCTCTATAAAATAGTTTGATATACATAACCAAACTCACTAATGGTCCTCCTCCTCCATCATGTTACTCTC
This sequence comes from Marchantia paleacea, assembly GCA_014180765.2. Lineage (NCBI taxonomy): Eukaryota > Viridiplantae > Streptophyta > Marchantiopsida > Marchantiales > Marchantiaceae > Marchantia > Marchantia paleacea. The sequence continues at coordinate 617,423 of MUAA02000137.1, forward strand.
TAAAGATGACTAAACGTGAAATGCTATAAAAATATATTTTTAATGTACACATGCATAACTACCCAAGTTGTAAGTTAAAAATAGCTTTGATACCAAAAGTGACGAATTAACAATCTCTTGGTGTCAAAACTCAAAAATAATAAGGAGAAAGTTATTCATGGAAAGCTATGTGAGGCTAAAGCACATTGGTGTGATTAAACAAGTACAAAGAGACCTATCCAATAACAATAGGTCAAAATCATCTTGTATTATTGATCATTCATCACCAATAATCTACTAACATATAGCACTTGCGTCATCAACATAGAAATCTGACCATTCACCAATCTTGCAACCGCTTGAAACAACTCAATAAATCCCAATAAAGGATCTTCTTAGATAAAACATATCATCGACATAGGAATCTGACCATTCATCAATCTTGCAGCCGCTTGAAACAACTTTATAAATCCAAATGAAGGACTTTCTTAGATAAAGCATGCTCTTATATGCTCATACACTAGACCGGACAACCCACTTGAAGGAAGAGGAGGAGTTGTGTTCAGAGCTTGGACAAAGATAGATCTATCCAAAATCAGAGTATGTTTGGACTGATATTTAAAAATCTGAGAAGGATCCAAGGGTTGAGGATGCAATCAGCGCAAAGTCAAAATAGTGTACTCGATAGGGACGACAGATTTTAAAAAATGTAGTGTTGTAGTGATTCTAGCATACTCTTCAACAAGGTCAGAAATAAGATGTGGATGAATCATCCAATAAGCAATGAATCTTGTTCAATCATTTGCTTGAAATCTCTTAACACGTGCAGATCTCTCTCCTTATCCAATCGGTCATTTCGGCTATAACATAAATATCAATGTGGCAACAAGAGGACTAAAAATTATGCAAATTTGTCCATAAGATCTAAGACAATACAATCAAGAGGTAGATAAAACACATGTCTATCTTCATTCATCAAAACTTGTGGAATCTAATGGTTGAGACATTGATACATAACAGAAATCAAATATGATACATGATCAAACCTAATACCTAAACATACTAAACTTCAAACCACTTCCAAGATGTTCATGGTACTGAGATGTTGTACTAATGATTGTAAATATGATAATGACAAAATTGAATGTGTAGGGTGAATAGTTCCACAATACTTATACCAAGTATCTCTAATTGGATAAAATATTTGAGAAATAATATCTCGAGCTAACTGTGATCTGTCTGAGGAGTTCACATGCAGGATGAGATAGCTAAGAAATAATATCTCGAGCTAGTCATGGTCTGTATGATGAATTCATATCTTAGTCATGACTATGTTGAGCTAGTTATGATTAAGTTGAAGGTAGTTCTTGAGAGAGTAGAGTGGATGATGAGAACAACTATTTTGTTATTAGTTGGAATCAATGGTCTTATCATATGAATATTTCGACTTCCTTTGATTTAGATTAATATTTCATTAGTTTGACTTGGTGATAAACCTTCAATCTAGGAACAAAATTGACTTCATACATCAAGTCAATTATAGGGTAGTTGAATTTCTATAAGGTTCAAAAGGATCAATTATATGATATCATGTAAATTTTCTCAGTAAAATAATCTCTTCATTGATTAAATTTGATAAGAGAAAATTATGTGGTAATTATTTCTAAATAATAAAATAAAATTCTAATTAATATAAATTAGAGAAATTGAGAATCAATTTTTTTATTTTATTTCAAAAAAATAATCTCAACATCAATAAATAATATTATATATTTTTAAAATATTTGTAAAATTATTAATTAAGAGAATTTTCATAAAATTAAAAAATTTTAAATAATATAATGCAACATGAATTGCAATAAAAAAATTGCAATTCGAGATTCATGATGAATTAAAAAAAAAACATATAATATAAAACTAAAAGTGACCATGAATAATACATATTAATCATCTATGTTCCATCACTCACGTCACTTGTCATCGCTTTTTAGTGACTTTTCAATTGTACACATCCATAATCTCACTCATCATTTCCTACTAATGAGTACTCGCGATCTCTGTATTATCGATATCCATAATTTCACACACCCACCGTATTTGTCCTCATGTTACAGTCGAAGAAGAGACAATTATTCATGTTGGACACGCATGCCAATGGAATATTTCCGTGACTTGTCGGCCGCAGAATAATCTAGATTTCAATGTTTTTATCTGGGATTTTTTTACAAAGTACAATCTATTTTGCCATAGTAAGCACACAGCTTCATGGCGCTCGACGTAAATTTCTCAAGTAAGACTTGAATCTCGTCCCGAACTAGCTTGGCACATGCTCTCTTGGTGGTCATAATGCTGATGTTGATGTCCGCTGATGGCGATGAGTTCCCTTCCGATGAGACACCACACCTAATGAATCAATTCATAAGCAATCACCCTTTTGTTCTTGTGTCACATGAATCAAATGCTCCGCTGCTTCCAATTGGTCAACGAACACAACCGCCATCGACACGCACTTTCTCTTGCGCTTCATTTCCATGGATCATTGCGCAGAACTTTGATTCTCGTAAGCAAATGAGAACTTGACTGTAGAAAGGTAAGAAAAATCACTGTTGCAAGAAGTCAGCCCCAAGGAGTTTACGTAAAACGTAAAAAAAGACAAGTATCTTCTCTTTGCTACTCTAGAGCTCTCGTAATCTGACACGGAAAAACCTGCAGTAGTGATGGAATCTTGGAAGATTATGGAGTAGCAAACTTCCAAGTAACCACCACACATAAACCAGTACTTTATTCTTCTGCATCTTTGTTTTCTCCAAGGATGGTAATCCTGGCAGCAACTTAACGATGTGTTGTTCTCACGGCAGAATGTAGTTGAGAAAACGTTCCTGTTTAACCCCTCAGTGTCATTCACTGACACAGAATCTTACCATCCCTCAGATCGTCCTGCTCTTTTTCTCCTTTCCATCTCCTGCGCCTTCAGTTTCGCTCTACGGAGCCTCGAAGTGGCCGAAGAAAAAAAAAACATAAGAGACATGTTCACTGATATTCACAATATCAGCGTAGCTCTAGTGGTCCATTGGGTCCATCTTGATACATCAACAGGATGATGCGATAGTAGAGATCCCACCACACCATACACGGACTCCACATCTGAATGATTCAACAAAGGAAATAGGTCGCGTCCACATCAAGAACCGGTTCAACCGGTTCACTCACTATGTGGGTTGAACTCACATACTGATCCGGTATGTGAGTTCAACCCATATAGAGTTAAAGTCACAAGTCGAAACCCATGGAGTCCAATTATTCCCGATGTAGTCCGAATTTGGGTCTCCCGCAAACATCTCTATCTACTTACTTTTCACGACTCAAATTGACACCAAATTGCTCTTTTTTCTATATCCAAAGAATTTCCTCCGGCGAAAAATTTCATTTCCCAGCCAAATCGACTTCACCCTCCACCCGACCAAGATGATGAGCTTGCATCACAATGCAAGCTCATCTACTCTAGACCAGAAAATAGACCGAAGTTCTCATAACTCCTTAAAAATTTCCGGATTGTGGGGCCGCCCAAGACATAGAGATTCCGGCCACACTAGAATACCCCAAGCTTACAACATGAGACACTTCCATAATCGCTTCAATATAAACTCTACCACTTTAGTTAGTTCGCACCAAAGCGGTAGTCACATGAATGGTTTCAGCCACCTCGTTCAATGGTTGGGGAGTACGATGTAAATAGTATAATTTTCTTTTTCTTTCTTCCTTTGCGGCCCGCGGCGGTAAAAAGAAAAAATTAATCATGCTATTGTGAGTTCAACAAACACTATAAAATTTTTAATTTCAGGACAAATCTTGAGTTTAGAATAACTAAATAACCGGGACATCATTACATGATCAGTATTCATGATTACGTTTGTAAGTCTCTGCATTGGTACCTATCTTGGATGTATACCGTCGAGTTTTGGAGATAATTATCAACATTCAATGTAACGAATTTCTAGCTCCCATGGGCCTTCGTAGGATCGAAATCATGACTGGTTATGCGGGTAATATAAGTGATTCAAAGCTAAACGGGGACGGGTTCGGATGCGAGAAAATATTGTTAATGAACTGATGTTACAAAGAATGGATGTACGAGAAGTGAAAAAGCCAAACAATGAACAAAATTAAACTGAATGACATGAAAGAGCGCGGTGACTGGGAAGAGTTTCCAGTAGGGACTATGGAGACCGAGTTTTGAGCACGAACAGGCGGTGGAGATACAATTGTCGACATGAGATCGTCCCCGTGGCAGGAATCCCAGTTGTCCAGCTACCGTTGAGTATCGGAGTATGACATCAGGTACTACGCACTTTCTCTTTTACGTCAAGCATTCCCGTTGCTTTGTGAGAGGCTGCTCACCGCGAGACAGGAATTAAGTCTCGAGAGTCAGATGCTCGTGGCACCTGTGAAAGTGGAGGGAGGTCCTGTTCCTTCGACAGTATCTCGTGTTCAGTGTAGAACTGCCATGACTCTGGGACGAGGGAATGCCATTTAAGCGAATCGAATTTGTGGTCTGGTTTGAAATCATGACAGACTGATGGAAATCTTGCCGGACGAGATTTGGTCACAAATCCTTCGCAACTCGGCGAAGAGTGAAGGTGGTTTTAGGGCCCGGGATTTGTGCTCTTTTGCAATTGCGAGCAAGCGTGCGAAGCGTATCTCCAGTGAAAGCAAGATATGGAGGCCGATGCTGGAAAGGGACTTCAGTGGCGAGTACAACGCATCGGAAGAACGTGCAGTCGACCCCAAGGCTTCGTACATGATGAAGTTTGTTCCCAACTCTGCAGTTGTTCAAATCAAACTTCTTCCCATTTTGTGATTCAAGTGTCATCTCGTGAGGGCATTGGATCATGCATATGTCAGAGCTGTGGATTGATATAGTAATTCTTCAAGAACGTGGGACCGAAGGAACTAGATTGGAATTCTGATGGTTTGAAGCTTTCGTACTCCATTAGCTCGCTGGTGGGAACACTACTGAAGTTTGTTGGAGCATTTGGAGACCTGTAAACTAACAATGAATTTTTTATATGTCCAATGAGCATTCGAATTATGTGTTTTTCACACGCATGCGCATTGCCACCAGCGCCCTGTAATCAACTTACAGGGTGCTGGTGGGTTTTTTATTTGAAAATATGTAGCAAGTTGCATGTGGACGAAGGGGGAAACTACTATTGGTTGAGGGTTTCTACCCGCCACATATCGAGGTGCCACTCCGGTGCTGATGCATTTCAAAGACATAGCGCGGGCAGAAAGCAGGTTTGATGGGGAAGTATTTGACATATGGACGTTATACTACCCTCTGGCCCTGCTCGTTGTACCCTAGTGGAGATGATTTAAGGGTGGAAGAGTACTGCTCAGTAGAAACGGTTTACGAGTGGACTCTACAATGCAACTTTTTAGCTGTACACTTTGCTCGAGTTTATCTAGTATTCGCATACTGCCATTTTTACTTTATTACACTGATATGTACATCTGAGTTGCTCTTCGACCTTACTCGCCGGGTTGCAACTCGGCGACCTGTACACTGGCTTGAATATATAAGGATAGTGAATAACCCGTAATGCATAGCTTGCTGGTCGGTGAGTGCAGTTCTTTTTGGCTTTGTTACCAGTCACCTTCTTGTCTGGTTGGTATCCAATCTTAGAAGACGTGTATGCTGGCAAAGTGAAACGCGATCTCTAGCAGTTCTCCACATTTTGGTTTTAGGGTTATGGACACCGTAGTTTTGAACGGAGGGTTGGGAACCCTTTGTTCAGAACCCCATTCTCACGTTCTCTACTCTCACTCACCCAAGGTGAATGCGAATAGCAGTTGAGAATTGCCGAGTGAAAGTTAGCAAACTTGGGAATGGGGTTGGGTTTTCCGGCTCTTCCGGGGCTATTGTGTTGGGCCTTTGCGGACGTTTTTATTTTCTTTGATTTTTTATTTTTTTTATTAAAATTAATTACTGATCATGAGATTTCTTATGTGAATGGACGTACGAGTAGGATGTTGGGTCTAGGTTTTTAAATTTTCCTGGGTGCATTTGTATATAATGTCGTAATTGAACAATCATTCGTCTCGAGTTTGCTCACTTTCCGTGAATTTGTGTTCCTCCTTTCAGGTTTGAGAAGAGAAAAGCCAAAAGAGAAGCAGAGCGCAGGCTTCAAATAATGAGACTTGAAAGCTCGGTCTTTTCCTGTGAAATAAAGATCCAAAAATATAAGAGAAAGCTCATGCAAGAGAAGGCTGCTGCGGCAGATATTCGACAACAGCTTTACGCTTCTCAACATAGCAGGTATGTTTTCAGTGTATGTGGCTAGACATTCTACTTTCAAACTCCATACTAGATGACCGACTTCGCAAATGATGGCGTGTACTTTCAAATAGCAAGTGGAGCAATTATAAGTGTCATTTATAACTGCTGCGTGTGATGTGGACCTCAGTCGAGCTTCAGTTGCCTTGCAAAGATGGCAACCTGATGCTGTAAGTACATACCATCAAAGGGTGGTGCAGCAAGTGTTAGTAGATCACGCAGCTCAAGAGAACTCTCTGAAGAATGACCTGCAAGAACGCGCACACTACGTCGTCGCTTGTGAGAATGTCTTGGTATGATTTTCTGTATTACATTTCTCATTTTAAAGTCTTCGCTCAAAATCACTCTTCTATCTTTCATGAAGGATATTTTCTTGTATATTTATATTCTATTGTTATCGGAATTCCCGGATTTTGGAGTTACTTAAGGTAGCCAAATGCCTCGTCATCTAACTAGTAACAAGCATGAATGGAGGTACCCTTGCAGTTTTTCCGGAGTATGGCTTTTCAGAGATCAGCGATAAACTTTATTTATTTGTGTTTATTGCCTGACTTCAGAAAAACTGTGAATACTCGCTTAAAGTTTATCGACACAAGCTTCAAGAATTATATTACTCTCCTATAGATTTATCTGAAGATCCAGTTTCACCGAAGTCTTTAATCCTGAAAAGTTTGGTTGATTGCTTGAGCTGGCGGGAGGCAAAGAGGTCCAAACTTGCTCATCAATGAGCAATCAATTCATTGTTGTTATCTTCACATTGTGGACTCAGGTACCTCATTTTCCTTTTTCATTCCCATCTATGCAAGCCAAGGTTTTCAATTTTTCGAAAGATAAGTCAGATGAGTTGCTGAATTCTTTCGGAGAAACATTTTTTCTATGGACAGTCAGACTTGGAAGGATTATGAGCCTACTTCTAGATCCTAGGGGTTGAAGGCAAAATATGTTACTGTTTTAGTGCCACTTAAGTTAAGATTTCGGACTCTGGGGAGTTGGTTTTTGGCGAGGACTCCTGGGAGGAGTCGGGGGAGTTGGCTCAACAAAACTGGCTGTTTTGGATGAAGAGGTAGAAGAAGATGCGTCATCATGTGTTTCCATATCTTTTTGATGTTGTATAGCTTCTGTTGCAGGATTATATTCTTCGAACAGGAGGCTGGCGCGGTCCCGGAACCAGGGCTGGGAGAATATAGGTTTTTTCTCTTTGTTTTCTGGAGGAAACGAGGAAGCTGCAGATGTAGACGCCGATGCTTTGGACTTCCCTTTTGTTTCTAAATTCGCTTGTTTTGCTTTGCCAAGCTTTATCCAGAAACGAGCTGATGCCTCCAGCAGTAGTCCATACTCGATTTCCAAAAGGGTTGGTTTGTACTTCGTGTAGACGTTGTTGATCTTACTCACTCTGTGCCTCCGAGGGGTGTTGGGGCTGATTACTTGGCTTTTGTCTGCTGCAGCCGCTGAAATAGACTCGTCCTGAATAGTTGTGCCAAGAGCGATACAGATATGCTGGTTTAGCTTCAGTGTAGTTCAAAAGTCTTGATTACTCTTGTTAGTAGTCTGGGCTGCTGTCAGAAACTCAAGTTCACTGTTTCAGCAGTAAAAAATTGCTCCTTTAAACGTGTAAAGCATGTGTTTACATTCAAGTAAACTTCAAGTCTGAACTCCGAGTTATTATCAGTAGATGTCATATGGATCTGATGGTTTTCCAATGTTATTTGTGTGCTTCTTTTATGGATGTCGGAGAACTTACTTCTGGAATGATTTCTTCTAACTTTGTGGTATTTTGAAGAGAGGAACTGACGAGCAGTACGTTGGCCAATGCACTATAGAGTTGTCGAATCAATTTTGGCTTCACAGGGACGATCTGTTATTCAATTATCCTGATTGAGAATATCGTTTTGCAAACCACCTACTTATTTGATCTTGATTTACAAATATACTCAGGAAAGCATATGGTAAGCTTTATGATGTGTCATGCTTGGTCTATTAATAACTATGTCCAAAATTGACTCTGACCAGGAGTGTGGATGAATCTGCATGGTTTCACAATGTTGTGAATGAATCTGAGAGTCAGGTATAAACCATAGTAGGAACTCAGTAAAATGTAAATTGGATTGAGGGTGAGTTATAGAAAGTAAATAGTAATCTACTTTAGGGTTACCTTTGTGGCTAAAGAGTCATCGGCCACTATGGTTTACGGTTTCAGATTTGTGTCCCTAGTCTCAAAGTTGAGACTTGACACACAAATCTGAAAATTGTATATATTGTTGTTCAGTTAGTAAAGCAATCAGATCAGAGAGTAAATCGTGATCATTCTCTCAAGTATTGATCACTCCTGTGAGTTGTTGGATTATTAATATGTAAGGGTGGTGATCGTAATCTAGCGGAATTCGAGTTGGAGCTTGGTTCAAGGTGGGGAATTATACATTGAGAGTTCTGACATCAAAAACATTGTTTAGAATTTACTTGTGTGTTAGATTGAGTGTAAACAAGCTATGGCAAGTGCAAGGGAGTCCACATGATTTGTTGTGGTAGAGACATCATCTAAAATGATCTATATGGATCACATTCACACACTGATTTTCAAAACACAAATAGACATTAAATTGGAGATATCAAAGGTCATGGGTTCATATTGTACATAAGGACAAAGATTTGATTGTACTTCAGTCAAGTATTACCATGATGTTTTCTAGAAGTTTTTGATAGTTTTTGCTATGGGCTTGTAGACATGCCTCCAGCTCATCTTACTGATGACTTACTTTTTGATTCTACTCCGTTATAGAAATTTCTGTAATCTGATTTGGTGCTTGAGTTGGTAAAGTAGGGACAGTAACAAACCTGGAATATGAAGCAGGCTAATATCTGAACGGTGGCAAATGAAATTTTATCAGCCTTCGCAAGCTCATCAATTGCGGCCTCTATATCACCCCGACTAAGTGCTGCTGTCGCAATGGTATCGGGCACTATTGGTTCCTACAAAACTTACACAGATCAGTACCAACTCACTAGATCTTCCGACGGACATGTTTTGAGTTAACGTCCCAGTAACGTTACTTGATAGTTTGTGTTTGTTTCTCGACTTTTTAATTACCTAAAGCTCCTGCCTCAATCCTACTGGTCTTTTATTCCCTAGAAATCTTTGCCTTTGGTCTTAATGCAGTCAAGGCAGAAAGGAGGATGTTAGGAATAGGACATATGAACCTGCAATTGGCGAAGCCATCCAAGTAATAAATGGCAGAGGGTTGAAACTTCCATTTCCTCAACCCCACCCCAGTCAGCAACGTTTATTTTATCCTGTATACCAGTCAGAATTTCCGTAACAAATTGCGTTATGCCAAACATCATGTATTTCAGACTAATAAACTTTGGCCTATATTCAAATCCATTTCCTTGGAGGTTGGACAAGAAGCAGAGTAGAGAGACCTTAGCTTTGGCAATGTCGATTTTGCGCTTCGGAGTTGTGAAAGCAAGCATGAAAGATGCTGCGATCTTTTCTCTCTTTTGCCTATTGAAGTCTGTTCTTCTGATCAGCTCCCTGGTTATCCAATCAATAATCTGCATTGTTGTCACATGGCGTCTAGTGTTAACCAGATTTGAAAAAAGTTGAAATCCATTTTTCTTGGGGTTGCCAAATGAAAATATAGCATGAGGTAAAGTCGATCGGTATTGTTCAGAAGCAGACCTTGGGAACGTATAGAAGAGCTCTTCTCTCCAATCCATGGAGTGCTTTCTTCTGTCTGGTCATATGTTCAAGAATATTGGGGTATCCTGGCACATCACCTCCTCTCTTTATAAATTTGTCAGGTGGTATAAAGTTTACTCGTAGCTTCAGTAGGAAAGCCTCGAAGTCCTTCACCACCTGAACTTGAGAAGTACTCTTGAATGTCCCATGCCTGTATATGTTGGTCGAGAAAACAGCGAAGAAAGACATCAGTGTTCATTTTGTTCATCAGAGGCCTGATTTACCATCATACTTCAAGGTGTGGATGGTTATGCTAGGTATGTTCGTTGATCAGCACTAATTATCAGAGGTTTTAAGCTCGCACTACGCAATGGAATTTTGTGTCGAACTCTGGTTCTAATGTACACATTTAACTCTTTGGTCTCAGGTTCCAAAAACTTCACCAGATTCGATCTTCTCACCTGAATGTGCGGATAGCTTGTATCGCCTGCACACAATTTTGAGCTCAAAATGAGATTAAAGATGAAACACCCACAATATATGTAATGTAGAAGATTTCTCTCTTATGGCAAGAGCTTATGTCGCATCTTGTTCAGTAGATACCTCGGCGGGGTCTTCGTATGCACCAGAGTAAACAAAATAGCACCCAATTACAACCCCTGTCCGTCCTGAACATCCAACGAAAATATCAATGTGTGCATGAGAGGTTCTGGGCTTCTAAAGCCTCTTGATTGCAACGTCTGACCACTTGTAATTTAACAAGCCTAGTTCTACAAGAGCAGAAGGCTTTCATCAACTGAGATATCGAGGATTTATGTTTGATGACAGGTTTTGTTTGTCATATAAAAACTTTGTTATCAATGAGTAAGTGATGCATCAGATTAGCATCAGAGATATATTTGTGGATCTTCTTTTCTCATTGTAGATAGAGCTTGAGAGGCAGCTAAGGCAATGGTCTTTGTTCTCACCAACTCCAGAATGGCAGTGAACCATGACCTGGCCCCACCAAATTCAAGGACCTGCCCATTATTTGCTTAGTAACTTCTGTCTCCGAAGCAATCACAACCTTGATGTGCATATATGTTTATGATAAACATTATGAATTCACGCATTTTCATCTGACAACTATTTTAACATCCTTCGCAAGTTGGTAGACGAAGCAAGCATACTGTATTCAGATGCAAATCACGACATAGAAATCCACTTAGCACACTGAACCAGCAATTGAAGACGACCTTATCGCCAAGAGCAATTTGTGAGTCGATGGTGTGGCAGATATCGAGCATGTATAAGGGATCCACGGACTTGATGTCCTTGATGGGAAAATTGAAATAGTAAACTGCAACATATCGATGAAATTTTACTTCTTTTTTATATCTGGTCAGAGACCAACAGATGTCCATCAAATGCTTTTAAAGATGAACACGCACGTTTTCATCCTAAAACCACACAGCCAGTGTTTCTTCCTTTCTGGTTACCCCATGGGAGCTGTACCAGCTTTTATATTAGGGACAAAGATGTTCGTAAGTCAGCATTATTCCATAGCGAAGGGTATCCATGGTCTATGGAACCTTGAATCCCAAACGATGAAACGACATCCTGTAGTATAAAGCCAAAATTCGAGTCCATCCTCTTGGCCTAATAAACTAAGCAACTCAACGTACAACCGTAAGAAGAAATCACATATGCACATAACCACTCGAAGAAGTCCTTCCATATCCACGGCCTATAGGATGTTTCCATCCTCTTTGTTATTCTAGTTTGTACCCCTATAGGACGTTAAGTATACTTTTGAAGTCGGAATATTACATGATATCCGGCGACAGGAAACTAAATGTCGAACAGCTTCCATATCCACGGCCTACAGGACGTTAAGTATATTTTGAAGTCGGGTATGTTACATGATATCCGGCGACAGGAAACCAAATGTCTCAGAGCTTCCATATCCACGGCCTACAGGACGTTAAGTATACTTTTGATGTCGGCTATCTCTCAAGTTAATAAAAACCCCTGTGGGGATTTCGGCCTTCACTAAGGGCCGAACTCATGAGCTACCCGACTACCAAACGGTTTGCTCTAGCCAACTGAGCTATAGAAGCGATGTCAAAGCCGATTTTCATATAAAATTAAAAGGATTAAAACATTCGCACCTCTTGCTCTGGGCAAAGTAAGTGCAAACTTAATGCGCGTCAACGACCAAAAACCAGATACGGGAAACGATCAAACCGTATCAGCGGCTTCCTGTAAGCGGATTCCGTTCACGTTTGAGTCGCAGGACACACAGGAGTACAACGGGAATATAATGTTCACATAATTGAACTGAATTGATTCGTCTCCAGTATGCCATTACCGAATGTACGCATTGTTGTCGTCAGATTTTTGATAAACTGGACTGGCCCAAACTTTACAAGCACTATTACTAGTCACCTTACAGGATGCTGGGAATCTTTGAAATATCTTCATCAATAGTCGCATAAAGCATGAGCTAAAATATTACACAGAAAACCACACACAAAGCCTGGCAGTGTGTACTGGCTTGTTGCTTCTGAGACAAGACATCAAGTCCATGCTCGAGAAGTTGGCTAATACACAGCAACTAGTGAGGGCTGTGGTGTGGTGTGGTGTGGAGTAGATAAGGTGTGATGGGAAGGAGGAAACAGAGTTATTACCATGATTTTCCATGAAACGCTCTGGATTATAGGAGAATGCACTACCTCGTGCAAGTCCCTCTCCACAACCAGAATGTTCCTCTGCCTCTTGTAAGTTGATTACAGCTCCTATATGTTGACTGTGGAGCTGACAACCAGAGGTGTGATTAGACCGGTGTGAGCCAGTGACTTCAAACCTTTTGCTACCCTCATTTCGTTTACATCCATCAATCGAGGACTTGACTGTAATCGCCACTGCAATTTTTGAAGTTATATCGCTTTGCCCACTTCTACAAAGCACAACTGCATACCTCTCCTTCACTCGACCAACAGCTTGCCCTTTTTAATGGGGCATTATGAAGCCCTCTTGCAAACACTACGATCTGCTTGCCACCCAACACTTGGAACAATATTTTCCTGTAACAATCTCCCCTTGTTCCCTGCCCTCAGTGATCGCAAATGACAATTTATAGATTCTGATCTGTTAAGGAAATTTGAGTCTTGAATTAACACCAGACAGTGTAATGCTCACTCAACTGTCCAGAGAGTGAAGTAATCCGAATCGGAGCAACAGTTCGGGAGATGATGCACACTAAACATCCAAAAATGATATGACAAGATAGTAGGGTGGGAATGTGCTGACTCTCACGACAAGCAGAAGATTGACCAATATAAGAACGATGGGAACCTGGTAAATTAGGTGGTGCTCCTCAAGGAGACGATTCGTGGGTCGAGCTGCGGCCAGGATGAAGTGGCCGATCCAATTTGAATGGATTCCGACTAGAGCACCAAAGCCTCTTTGCTGAAGATAATTCTCGCTTCTGCACCCGCGCTGGGTACCGAACTCGTGAAGGGCACATTGCAGTTGTACCTTGAAGGAGCTCGACAACGATCTGTCTCCAAGCTTTGATGTCTCCTGTTCCAACAAACACCACAAATTGTCCATCAATTTCTCTCTTAGAACGCCACAAAGCAAATTTCAAAAAGTTCAAACTGCTAATTTTCTATCCATCCCTGCGCTCAGCTCGTGGAGTTTCTTGAAGATGCACAGATTGTTGTTGTTTAAGTATATCGAATGATTAAACAACATCAACAATCTGCCGGCGCATGGTAATCGGAAGAGATTCTTGGGGAATTATCTACAAAATTTTGGAAGCATGAAAAGCGGAAGGACACGAAGGTAGAGCAGACCACGACAGCCCAGCTCTTGCTGCGTCTTAGGCCTTGAGATCCAGAAACTGCAGTTACAGATCCCCGAGATCCAGGTACTGAAGGCCCAGATTCTCGAGATCGAGGTGCTGAAGGTCCAGCTCCCATGATCCTCTGGGACACACTTCATGTGGGTTCGTTATGTCGCAAGGAAGCATAATTCATTGCTTCTTCACCTCCACTGCGTGCAACTTTTCATCACTTCTCCTTCTCCTCCTCCTAGCACTTTCTTCCGTCTTCTGCTTCTGTCTGCTTCTACTGAGTCCTCAGCGGCTTCTCCATCACCACCTGTCGCTTGCGGGCTCTCCTTCAATCCATTTGCACTTTTCTGGACAAATGCAAACGCCTCGAGGATCACTGAGAAATATCCGACTCAAATGAGCACATGTTGAGGCATACAGATTCAAGCTACAAGGAGGCAGCTTCAAAGAGGCCTCTTGCAACCTCTGTCCGGAGATTTTTTCTATCCAATTGAAAGATTACTGCGGCTCCAAAACGAATGTGAGATGACTCTGATCAAGCAGCTCCATCTCGAAAATCGAACATTTGAGAATGCGTCAATTGAACATTGGAAAATCTAGAAATTGAGAAGATGAAAATTCAAAATAGGTCATCCACTTCATCTGACTCCTCCAATCTCGTGACGTAACCTGTTCCAGATACACTAATCAACGGAGAACAAATGAGAGAGCACTGGACGAGGTGTGAATATGAGAAATTGATATTATCCCTTCGGCTCCTGAGTTCCCCTCAAGCAAATCCGTTCACGTATCCAGGGCTTGCACCGGGCGACACGTAAATCGTGATATCAAGAGGAGTTGAGGTCACTTCATACACACTGAAGCTTACTCGGCTCCTGAAAGGATAGGAAGAAAAGTGAATTGCTTAAAGTTTTCCCGAAGTCAATCGATCCATCTTCCCTGGAAGTTAAAGCACCTCCAGTTTCCTCGAGAGCCGAAGTTTTGAGGTTTATATTATCTCGCTTCCTTCTAACCCGTTCGTCCCGATTGTGATGATTTTGGAGCTTAAATCTCTCCAGGATTGCAAGCACCAAGACGCTCTTCTCGCGTTCCTAATGTGTTGAACTTGTTTAAGTGAATATTCCCGACACTGCATTCCTTCTCGTGCTCTTCACGTGCGCGAGAAGGAATGAAGACGCACGTGAAGAGCGCCGGGACGGGCTTTTGGAGGACCGAATGATATCGCACGGGAGTGAATCCAGATCAATAAATTGTCCATGCGTGCTCGCTCAGCTTCGGTATGTACCCAAGGTGGTCGGCCAATCGTTAATGCTCAGAAATGCTTGCCGGCAGCTAGAGGAGTGCTTCTGATTTATCGTGTCGGTGAAGTACAATACAGTCGGTTCGACCAGAAAGTTTCAGTGAAAGCCGAGATTTGTGAACTCAAGAATGGCTAGTCTTGTGCAACACAACTGCAGTAAAAAGGATTCCAACTGCGTAGACCGGTTATTACACCGATATCTTCTTGCAGAAGAGAAACATGTCTCGACCCATGGCCGAACCAAACATCGGAAAATGGGACCATGGGATGTTCATCAGAATAGTCACTCAAGCGAATCACAGCAAAAAACTGACATCCAACAAACCTGCAACGAAGTTGGACATCAGATAGAGAGAGACAAAGCTTGTTGGGTAGGGAAGAGATGTGAAATTGCTGTGAACGGCAATCGCCCTTAGTTTCGTACAGCACAAAAGTCTAACCTAGTAGACAAAGAATGTGCTAGTAATACGCCCTCGAAGGGCTGACTGACAAGACGTGAATAAGGAACCATCAAAGAGGGCAAAAGGCTGCGGCTCCCGCCTGTTTAGCTCTATCTACCGCAATGGAGACCCGAATTTTATACAGCTACCTACAAAAAGGGTCCACGTAATTTTGTACTTCGCTAGACTCTTTGCACGACTCTAGACTCTGAGCAGATCTCACATCTCTCTGGAGTCGTGGCCATCCGCTCACCGAGTCGTTCCAGCAAAGTGTGTCTATCTGCAATTAATTGTCCTGGTTACAACGGGGACTACTCGTGCTAATCATGTGGTGTAACTGTTGGCTCCGTCTACTGGCTGAACTAAATCTTGAACTGGAATGTTCTCTTGTCCGAAGGCGTGCTTTGATTTCATTTCTGCAGACACATTTGTACTCGTCAGTCGAAATAACTCACTTGGGCAACTGCAGTGCAAACACTAAGATCTCTAGTGAAGCTACAGCCAGACTGAGAAAACTACGATAGCAAGGAGCGGCAACGTTGCTTCGATTAACGCAGGCACGGTATTGATAGCGCGCGACGCGCCATGACGTAAGTGATATGCAAAGTCAGAACAAACCACATAGGAGAGTTAACCGACTTCAACCAGTGGATATTCCACGAGAAAAATTGTACCTCGCTTTGAAGACAGTCTATGCGTAGAGCTGCGTTTTGTGGGGCTGCTTCCCAGAGAGGTTTGATTCGCATCTCTTGCGGAGAGAATACCAAGAGGTCGAGATGAGGAGCAGTGAAGGTCGTTGGTGCTGATCGAAGGACCGCTGTTCTTAGCACCGTCATCTTGAGCCACCAGGCCCTCGACAAACGGGTCTGGTGCATTCTCACAGTTCCCTGCATCTAACAAGCACTGGAAACCAAAGCTGTCTTCGCCAATAGAAGGCCTGCATGAAAGAAGAATAATGTCTGTTAAAACTCATACCATTTGATCAGACCCATCAAGTGTTCTTCAGGAAATTGCCGGACATCTTGCAACATATGTTGAGTTCACACGCTGTCTATAGGTGAAAGGCGGATTGGACGGAAGACGCAGACCTGTCTGTCACGTTTTGAATATTCGAGAAGTCTACATCGCCGTAGGTTTGAGAGTTGGAGACCAGATCATTCATGGTAATTTCCTCTGTCCCCAGCATGTCGCCAACGAGGGATGAAAAGGACGCATCGTCCAAGCTCGCGAGTATGTCATCTATCAGAAAGAGGTCTGTCGCAGAGTGTTCAGAAGTCTCCTTCGTTTGGGCACCTGCAGATGTGTCTTCGCACTCGGTGGGTGCTGGGGACATCGTTGGCGGCGAAGTTTGACTAGCCGGGGATGCAATCTGAGCGGTGGGTGCAGAGTCACTGAAATGTAGCGGTCGCATCGTTCTGGAAGGTACTTTCTTAAAGTGGAACTGTTCCCTCGTACTGTCACTACCGATACTGTCAGGAGTAGACTGCCTACTAGATTCTGATATCAACTGTGCATCATCGGCACTCCTCTCCTCGCGTGGATGATGCGGTGACTGATCTTCTAGTGCCGACGGGGGTGTACAGCTATAGGTGGTTGGCAGAGTCATGATGATATGCTGATTGTTGGCGCTACCTTCAGAGTTCTGCAAGTGAATGGGTACCTGCTCGGCACAAGATGATGTGGTTGTAGAGTTACGAGGTGGAGTGTGGGGATCCTGACGAAATGCCTGATCTTTGTCTATGCTTGCTCGGTCAGATCCTTCAGAAGGGACGGTGGGAAGAGCTGATGACAGGCTCTGCTGGTCATTTTGTGGCGATGGAGGACTTCCATCGTTGGATGCAGTTCGCTTAGCTTGAGATGAGGTCAATGGAGTGTCGCTGCAAGGAGAGGGCACTGATCGTCCTGACTGCCGCACCTTCGATGCCAGCGGAGGAAGACACAATTCCTGTTGTTGAAGTATTGGAACCACGGGTCGCACCATATTCATTGAGTTTTTGCGCACCATGCCGCACATCCACGTTGAAGGTGGCCCACCTTGGACAGAACCTGTGGGAAGAAATTTCGAAATCAATTCACCGACAAAGCAAATCATACATGTATGAAGCCAAGTGAACGATAAATACTGCGCACTTGATCAGCTTCATCTGAATGTACCTGAAACTTGTCCATTTTGACGTGGTTTCTTCGTGGCAACAATTCTGGCGGTTGGGGCGTCGAGGCTAGGAGATTCCTGCGGCGTCCTGTTCAAGACAGTTTTTCTCTTGTTGGAGGCCGTAACAGAATTGATGTCTTTGACAACACCGGGTGATTTGGAGGGCACCATACCCGCTCCAGGTGGGGTGTTGTGACCAGCTGCGCAGCATAAGCAGCGAGCTGAACATCAGACTGGAAACTGAAACTGGCCATTCACGTGAAAACCCAACACTACGACCCCCATTGCATGGTGAAAGCGAAAGGAAGCATGCGCTGCAGAAAGAGGATAAAGATGAGCAGAATGCCACTCGAAGGCAAGAGCCTACCTAGCTTAGAGCAAAGCGCGAGTGCACAACAGAGTCAGGCTCAAGTGAAGTAAACTGGGAAGATGGTACTGACCTTGCATAATAGCGGCTGAATGGGTGGGAGTACTCGACATGGAGGGTAGAGCTATGGCGTTGTGGGTACCACAACCTGACTGGAAGGTAGCGAGAGACTCGTGTACTCCCTGCACAAACGAACTCATTCTGGATCTCTCTTGATGCATGAGTTGCTGAGCTTCCCTCAGACATCGTTCTAACCTAGAGTTTTCCTCCTGAAGAGCCTGCTGCTTTTCCCTCAGGGTCACGAAATCATTTAGTATGGTCGTCAGACTTCGGACTGCAGGTGGTGCCTGCATTGCCAATTCATCATGTTTAGAATACAACATACATCGACAACGAGATGAAACACAAGAAAATGTGGAGTGCTTCTAAACATAGAAGGTTGAACATCCAGCTAACAGCCTAATTCATGATTAGTGGGACAGCGACTCCTGCGGAAGATGAACACGTAAATGTGGAATGATTCAACAGCCTTCTGTAAAGTATTGGAGGCCAAATGCGTGACACTTAACACCATTCCCCATTTCATCCACGTTTCTAGTGTGCGGTGACGGGGTACAAACTAACACTCGGTATAAATAGAGCTGTTCAAGCACTAACAAGTATTATTATCTTCATCTTTTGACATGAGACAAGTTCAAATGAGTTGAATAAAATATTCAACAGTAAAGTTTATCTTCAATCTAAGAATTCTTAGAGGGTAAGGCGCAATAATCATACACTTGGAAAATATTATGTGATCTGGCGGTCAGAAACTCACATTCTTCAACGAATTCAAAATCGAAGCGGCGTCGACTCGGAAATCCACGAGAGTTTTCGTGAATTGTTTCTCTATCAGATAGCTTTGAACCACGTACGCAGCTTCGACGTCTGAAACCTTCTTTCCGGGGCTGGGCTCCTTCCGAGCACGATTCTGCTGCTTGCCCATGATCCCGTCTCGTCACTTCAGAATGAGAAGAAAACTTAGAAGCCCTACCTACGGAAAACCTGGACCAAATCCACAAAGCTGGCGCGCTCGCAGAGACGGTTGAGACCAGACTTCCAGCACTTCGAGCAGCGAACTCGAGGCCACGCCGAGGAAGGACATAAGCGGCGCGAATGAGGCCGTTGGGACCACCAGAAAAAAGTCACTAGCAGCACCAGGCGCCAAGAGGAACATCACTCTCCTCCGGAAATTCGCATCATTCAAGTGCCCTCACGTGGCCTGGTCCGTAGGACGGAACAAGTCCGAGACAGTGATTCAACGAGAGCCGGGGCTTCTTCCCATCGCAACCACGCTTCACGCACCTCTCAGACGTGGAAATCAACGTGAACCGAAACACATCCGAATTAAGTCATCGATCTTAGACACCTCACCGAACATGAGGAATGGAGCGGTAGAATCCTCCAGCCCGCTTCCCGAGTCTCATAGACATCTTTCAAGGCTAATTTCCCAACCGCGAGAAAAGGCGAGCAGTTCGTCGGCAAAGGCGACGAGAGCGTCGAAGCAGGCGTCGCACAGAGCGAGAGCGCTCGACGTTCTCGGGAAGGAAGAGAGAAGACAGGAATCTTAGGACGAGAAGACCCACAACCGAGTCAACAGAAAAGCAAACGACCATAGACAGCAGGAAGGACTCGTGGGCAGATATCGAGGTGTTAAACTTCAGCACAACAACCTCGACCACAGTCAAGACCGAGAACGCAACCACCAGACGGAGAAGGGCGGAATGGAAAGCGCGTGGGTCGACTCTGGAAATGAGCGAAGTGGGAACTGGAAGAGAAGGAGACATAATCGTCGGTGGTGGTGGCGCGCGGGTGGGAGCGAGGGAGCGAGGAATGGAATCGGGAGAGCGATCGCCTGATGAGCTCATAAGTAATTCGAGAAGTGCGCGAAAGCGAGGAGCGAGAGACAGGAAGCGGAGGAAGACTAATTGCTGAATCGGGAAGACATTTGAACTGTCCGCTAGAGCGTGAGCTCTGCGCAATCCCCAACCATCCAATGCAATCAATGCACGGACGAGAAGAAAAAGAAGGGACCTGACTCATTAAAGCAGGAGGAAGAATTCATGAACCGGCTCTCAACAGACGGTAAGGGAAGGGAAGACGATTAGAAGAGAGGAGGGAAGAGAAGAGAGAGCTCGAGGTTTGAATGGCAGCGCGGGAGTGATGGAGGGAATTCGAGCCTCCAAGTTTCGTGGGAAAGCAATTCCCTCCATAATTCAGCTTCATATGGCCATTTCACACGCAGGGTCCCGTGATCTGGATAAAGTGAGAGGGACATTACCGAACTTAACGATCGTAAGAGACCATCATTCCCTCGCTTTCGCTTTGTCTGAGGGGTACCCCTGTACTTTTGCCGGATTCAACCGGCTACTCAACGGTCTGTCTACCGGAAGAGAGGGATCCACGTGGACCACGACCCAACAAGAGTTCCAGTATCCTAACATCCTTTCTTCTTAAGTTCGTCCCGGTAGTTCGATCAACGTACGGTTGTCGTATCCCCCAATTCAACTACGGTGCGGTATGAGCTCTAGGGAGGATTTTTGAGCCTTTTTTATCCCTAACGGGGATATTCCCCACGTTATTAACTCCCAACCGGGAAAATTTTCACAGACGCATTTTCCAACCGGATTGTTTCATATACTTTTATTTTATGACCGGCATTTTCTAATAGTGAAGTTTTCCCTTAGTCTGTTCATTCAAAAAGATATCTTAATTTAGTTTATCTTAATTTTGCATATAATCAAAATTGATCTCCTTCATTTTCTCCTCAATTACGATAAATTAATCGATTAATGTAAATAAGCCCCCTTCTTGCTTTTATCAACTTAATGAGATTGATATGCATATAATTAATATACGATTTCACTACTGATCGTATAACTTCAAATCGCCAAATTTCAAATTTTGTAAATAAAAAAGGAAAGTATTTTTGTACTTTGCCACACAACGTTTTCTTTTTAAACTCCAAAGCACTTGACTTTTCATCTTCCTTGGTATTTCATCAACAGCTTTAAAAAACAATTTCTGTTTAGGTTAAATTTCCAAGCAATATATTGCTTTTTGTCCATGTTGGAAGAACATATATTTATTTGATAGATGTTAAATGATATTAAAATGATTATGTTGATATATACATTTTTTTCTGAATAATCATCATCATTCTCCGTTGCTTTTTTCTACTTCTTTTTTGCCTTGTTTTGCTTGAGTATTTTTTCTTTAACCTTTGATGTTGTTATACTGATTCTTTGTCAATATTTGCAACATCATTCACTGTAAATTCAACATCATACTTACTTTTTTAAACAACTATCGTCAGCAATATACTTCATGTTCACTTGGTACTCCATGTTTTCACAACCGAACTTGTTTTATGATAACATGAAATTATCATGCTTATACTTGAACAAAAATTTAAACACGTTAATTGTATAATAAAAATCATAATTATTTTGCATACTTAATTAGTTAGTATTCTTAGTTTAAATAATATAAAATGTAATATATATTAGTGAAAGGATAAAAACTTGTTAAAAAATAATTATTATACTGCGACTTGTTTGTGATATTGCTGGAGAGCTTACCATACTAGGTTACATGGGGTTTCACTTTTTTTAATTTATTATAAAATGTTTTTTAGATGACATTGCTCTATATAGAGCATTAGCTGGTTTAATCTACAATAACAACGCACTCACATTAGGTGATAATTCTTCAAATACTCTTGTAGAAGATCTTTTATATGTTATTTTTTTCTTCATGAGGAATCTAGAACACTAGTTGAACTTAGCCTTACTCTTTAGAGACCTAGATATACATACCTCTATCCCTTTGGAGATGATTGTGGCTTTAGATAAGTTTAGGGAATGTACACCTTTGTTTCATGAAGGACAGTATGAACTGTAATATTATCGTACTTTCGTACTTACCTTTTCAAAAAAAATTTGACAATCGCATTTTTGATAACTGGCAAGCGATTAGGTGTTTTTTGGTTTGTGTTAGATAGTTTAGATGATGTGTCTTTTTTTCGTCCTCTAGCTTTTATTTTCTCCCATTACATCTAGCGTATACGTTATTTTCTCTTTCCTTTTCCTTTATCACAGTCTGACGTTTTTGTTATCGGTACATTATAATATATTAAAACTCTCACTTCGGCTTGTTCCACTAACTCGATTTTTTCTTCATGTGGTCGACATTTCACTCTTCATATTCCCGTTTCTCAATTCCTCATTGTTCCTTTCCAGAGTAATCACATTTTGATCGTGAGTATTTACGTCAAGAGGGTTAAATTCAACACATGTTCTGGAAAAGCATCTACAATGTCGGAAATTTGTTTTCTTGTGACAAGGTTGCCTCAATTAGTTTGTACCGGTTTCAAGTTTCATGGTTAAAATATTCATATTGTAGTTTGTTCCATGATTGCAAGAAATTGTGTAAATTTCTTCTCTTTCTATCAAGTCTTAAAATAAATACTGTACTGGAGAAGGTTCTATGGCAGAAATCATGCTACTTATAAACAAGATAACTGGGCGACTGTTTCCATCACATCACCCTCCAGGATGGCAAAATAGTGAGTATATCCAGTTTCATTGCAAAGAGATTGGTGTATAACCTGACAAGAATATTTCATTCGACAATTCAATACGATTACAGAGTGAAGATAAGATTACGTACAACACTACTGTTTTGATATAGAGCTAACTTTCATTTCAGCATTTCCTCACATGCTCAGCTCTCTCAGTAATCTTCAGGGACTCATCCTTGGTCCATAATGCACATGAGACAATGCGGTGTTGCAGCTAAAGACCAGAAGTCTACATAATATGTTCATAGCTCTATTGATAGGCGACAAACAAGAGGGTTCGAAAGACAGCAATAACAAACTAATAGACATCGAAAATTTAACATAAATTTTAAACAAAGTAGTCCGACCAACAATTTGCAAGACGTTTAGATGGCCGAGAAATGGCAGAAATCCTTACATAAGCAACCACCGAAATGTTGAACAGACTAGACAGAATTTACCACTCGTGATACGCATGACCGTTCCTCCAGCGAATCAAGAGGCCGCTGATGACCAGAAACGAGCGACGCCACATGTGTCCTCTTCCACGTTTGCAGGCAGATGAGGACCGCTACAAGTTGAATTATGTCGACATTCTTCGACCGAGAATAAGTGGATACCTGCAGGCGAATCGCTCGGAAACTCCTTTGCCTGATCAGAGCGGAGACTAAAACCAAAACTTGCCAAACGCAGGATTACGGTGAGGATCTGAAATGATGGTGACGTCTGCATTGGAGCTGAAATAGTGCTAATCCTTCCTGGAGGTGTGAGTGAAAACCTCCAACTTATCTCCCAGCTGGAGTGTTGACATTTTCGTCATTGATTACGATTGCAAAACTGAGTGTGGGCACTACGTTTCCTCGCAGAAGTGGCGCAGAACACAAAACGTTCGCTTTCGAAAATTACCAGTGACCTCACCGTTGTGAATAGCAGAGGTTAAATAGAACCTCTGCCATTCATAGGCCGCCCCGACTTACTTCTCCTACGACATTATAAAAACGACGCTAAGCGCTGACTAATAAGTGGGAAAGAAAACATTCCAACACACATATGAGCCAAAAAAATTATCAGGTGTCCTTGACATCCAGGTAGGTGTGCCCAGTTAAAAGACTTGAATAGTCATTCACACAAAAGAGCACCTAAACAAGTAGACATCTTCTGTATTGATTTCACTCCAAAAACGTCTGCAGAAATCAGACATTGAATGATTACAATCAATAACCTCCCTTGAGGTCGTTGACAACATCGTAGGGAATGGGGGTGACGGTCTCCAAGACGGCGCTCTCCCCCAGAACGAATCCGGGCTTAGGTCCCTCTGGCTGTCTCTTCGTGTGAACCTTCACACCCTGAGCCTTAGCCTCGGCTTTCAACTCGTCATTGTGCTTCCTTCTGGCGATGAAATCCTCTCGGCAACGGGAAGGTTGCACGTGCTCAATACGCACGTGAATTCGCTTCCTAATGATTCTGTTTCCAACCTGCGGATACACGTTCATGACAATCAGCACTGATTCCAGCTGCCCTTCTCGTTATACATAGACAGGTGATGACCAGGTCACGCAGAACCCTTAGTTATACAATTTCCAGGGTCACTGCGGTACAGATTTTCCCCAGGCAACAAAAGCTAGATCAAGAACAAAGAGACCTAATAGGCTCAACCAGAAGGGTTGCCACTACGAATGTTATCAAGCCCGTCGGGAACTAAATCCACCCTGTTTATACTGTCCTTCCATTGGTACATTTTCTTCCTCGCTGATCAGCTCTGGCATGCTGGTGAACCGAAATTACATTGCGGAGAAGAGACGACAGAGATCAGGAAAGACCGTGAGAGCAGGCGAGCAAGCCGGCAGGCTTGAAATTGCGCGTTGTCAACAAATTCCAGAATTTCCATAGAATTCACGAACCGGGTTCAATTCATGAACTTGAAATTGAGACGAACCAGCTAAGCGGATATGAAAGTACAGATACGTTTTATGTTCGTCCCTGAAAAATACCTACGGAGCGAAAGCAAACCTAAATAGCTACTTGGGGCAGGAAGCACAATAATTCAAAGTTCAGGATGTACACACCTGTTTATTCATTACAACGCCTACAGCACGCTTGGTTACGTTCCATACAACTCCGGTTCGGCCATGGTAAAATTTATGTGGCATACCCTTGTGGACAGCTCCGTTCACCTTGATGTCGACGTAATCGCCGATCTTGTAGTTTCTGAGATATGTTGTAAGGTGAATGTAACCTTTGTGTCTGAAGGGACGAGAGAACAAGTCCCTCGTACGAGACCTCAAACCATGACCTGCAGGCATCGCTCCTGACTGCTTTACTCCACGGGATACTTCCCTAATTCAAAATGCTTCGACGGTCGACGAGCTCAGCAGCAGCTGTGAGCGTAAGAGGAAAAGGAAAGCGCTCGACCCCCAACCTACAAAGGAGAGCATGAAAGGAGAGAGCCTGCTTCCGAGCACCAGCTTGTCCCGTCCGATGCCCTTCTGACGGCTCAGATAAGATCTTTCTAGGGTTAGGGTTCGCGTTCTCCGTTTCTGTAATACCACTGTAAGAACTCCCGACTCCGTTAGCACTCGACTAAACAAGAATCCTTTACCGACCAGTACACTACAGATCGTGCACCTTCTCCTCTTTCCCTCACTTTTTCATCCTGACTATATTTTTTCACGTCTCCTTGTTCCCCCAATTGCACTGATGTGTTGCTACATAATCATCTAACAACTATGTTCATACGTTTCTAACGATCCACTTTTGAATGGAACAGCGGACACAAGTCAAGAAGTCTATTTTGAATACTTTCCTCATAAACTGTTTCCCATCTTACTGCCAAAATCAACAAATTTATTATGTTTTATTTTTATTTTAGGTACAACACGATAGGTTATTATTGATGTCAAATCAAAGGTTGTAAGAGGATGTCCGTAGATACTCTTTTATAAATAAGGAGCATTTTAAGCTGGTTATTTATCTCAAAGTACAGATAGAACTACTTATTCATTTATCCTACAACTCTATTGTAGTTCATGGAGCATAGGATGTGGGACTTAGATCGAGTAGTTTTTTAAACCCTTTCAAGACGAGTAGCTCATTTGCATTAATGTGTTTCAAATATTCACATTTCTGCATTGCATTTGAATAATAGGTAGAGGAAAAATGCTTCCAGCATGTATATTTCAATAGATGAATTGAAGCTCAAGGTGAGAAATTTAATATGAAATCATATTTGTTGTAATTACACTTTTGTGTACAAAAGTGTATGCAAATGACATGTTTAAATTCAAACGAATTTCATTCAATGGTTGAACCCATTGTTATGTGTGTGACCCCTTGCATATGAACAGTGTCATGACTTATGTAGTGTCACCCCCTATTTGCGTAGATGTGTGCAAGAGGAGCGGATACAGTAGTAAGTGCCAGTAGTGCAGTTAAGTACGTTTGCACTGGATCTGCCGTTAGGACGGATATCACCATTAGGAGACTCATGGTTCAAGGGGTAGAGTTTGAATTAGGGCTACTTGGTGTGTAATTTTTGAAGTTCAGCCTTTGAGATTGTGGCTGTCGTGCATATTAGCTAGTACGAGAATAGGTTTCATATCGCCCATGTGTTAGTATCTTGTGGTGCCCTCAAGTGCCTTTTATTGTGATTTCTGGTTCCAATTGGGGATTTGTTGCTGATATGGTTACATAAGTGATACATTGCTGTCATAGTGCAGTTATGTGGAGGTTCTAAAGACGAGATTTATAGGGTTAGTACTGGATGCACATGTAGCAGATGACGATACCAATCTTGGCCATTGAGGGTCACAAAAGATTTTGATTTGGAGTGAGAGAGTGACAAAGTTGTGCTTGGTGATATCTTGGAGTGTGTCCCCACACCATTATTGTTGTGGTACATAGGCGATATCTATGGGTCCACTAAGGGTTCCATACGATATTCTGCTATAGTTGGTATCATTGAGTTGGATGACTTCATACAAGAGTTTGAATCATGATGTGATTTACAACGGATGCGTAACTCTACGTTATTTAGTCTATTTATTGTTTGTAAGGGATTATTCTAGCATTTCAAAGGTCTGCCAATGGATAATTATCATAAATTCCTGCGTGAAAATCCTAAGGAGATTGAGTTCTTGATACAAGACTAATCTCCCAACTACATCTTTATTACATTTGGTACATTGTTTGATGATGCACGTTCATACTTTGTATCTATCATTGATGATATGGTTAGAACAGCTCAAGTTGGGAAGAGTTCAAAGGTCCCAACCTTTAAGCCCATTTTACAAGTTCTTTGACCAGTTGATGAGATACTACTATGATAGATAAGTTACACAAAGGAATGGTATTTGCAATAGTTTAGATTTGTTCATAGAGGAATGGGGTAATAAACAAATACAAGGGAGGTAAATATGCATGTTTAGACTTTTTTAACAAACTCTGGACATCGCGGTTTGAAGAGTTTAACTAGTCTCACACATGCTATTCCCATCAGTAAGTTCCAATGTAAAAATGATTCTCATTATAATTCCTTTACTCAATTGGGTGATCCCAATTACAAGAGTCAATTGTACACCAAGTGCAAGCTCGTAGAAGTTCTTTCAAAGATACCTTTCATGATCAAGCTCGTGGGTTGAATACTTGGTTATCTTCACATGAATTCAAACACCGGTAAGGTAGGCTACCGCAATCTCCACCCAGCTCCGAGAGATTACGTTCTACTCTAGCAACTCAAAAACAATTCCTATCGCAACTCTTGCAAATTGAAGATATTTTATTTTACTATTCTAGTCATATTTATATACAATTCTAGAGTCATACTCGAATCACTATCTACATAGATGTTGCCTTGCTACTTCTTTGGGAAATATTCACATCATCTGATAGTGTTTGCTTGAGTCTGGTCCTTGCGTCTTGTGGCTATTCGATTCATCATTTGAATCAGTTCCATGTAATTTCTTCATGAGGATTCCACACTTGAATGTACTTTGGATCCATCTCATTCAGCTCCATCAAAACTAGCATAAGGACAATCTCTAACTTTTGAGCCACCTTTAACATCGAAGAAAGTGATTTTCCATCACTAACCTTTGAAGTTTTTACCTTAGATCGCGATGATTTTGGTACAAGGCTTCTTGGTTTAGCAACTTCCTTCAACTTCTTCTCTCCATACTATGACTCTCGTCTTCCTTTCCCCAATTCCCTACCGAATCATCTCTTCCGAATACGGTCTTCTCAATCTCTCGCATTACTTCATTCAGCTTGTGAGAAGGTATTTTATCCTTGTACACTTCTACTACATTTGACTAAAGGATCTCCCCAATCCTGGGACCTAGACTCCTTGTCAAATCACTATTCGATGCATTCATATTCAGTTCTTTTAGTATATCCTATGCATCAAGCTAATATTTCTTTCTCTCCTTTGGAGTCAACCATCCCATTCAAGAATACATATGCACTAGAAATGAAAACAGGTAGATTACTCCCTTCTCCCTTGCTCGGAGTTCCTCCCCATTGCCTGCACATTCCTTGCAAAAATCTCTCTCCAATTCATAGTGATCGATCCTCTGACAAAATCTTATACAATCCTCACCTTATACTAAAAGACTTATTCGTATTCAGCCTTCATAAATTCCCTCGAATATGACATCTTTTATTCTGAAAAATCAAAAAAATATGCTCAAAATTCCCTAAGGTCCTACAACTACCATGGGTGAGGGTTGACAAGCTAATAAGCTTGCATGAGTTCAAATACAAGACCAGGGAAAGTCTTCGAGAGGTATATACTAAAATGTGTCGATTGATTAGTGTTACCCATGGGGATCCAGAGTCAAAGGCTGTCCAATATTGGTATGATATATTGGACACGGAGTTGAGATGTAGAGTGAAAGATGCCACATTATTACATGAGACATCACATATGTTGGTTATTATGTTTTGTCTTGTTGATCATATTGAGCTTAACATGCAAGAACAAAGAAAATAATGACAGAGAGGTCTAACAAGGATTCACCATATTCATTAATTCCTTCACGTTACCATTCTAAAACAGAAATCTTGAGTGGGTATGGTAGACATGTGGGACAATCTTGAACATCCAAACCAAGTGGTGAAGGTGCTTGATCAAGACCATTGTCATCATTTTCAGGTCAACCATTGGTACATGGAATGATCTGTTGGACATGTGGTGGGCCACATCACAAGAATGATGACCTTTAAGGTCGAAGAGTGGATCCTATTGGATCAAAATCATATGAGCATTGTCATAGATATGGTCATAGATTATTGAGTCTAGAGTAGCGTTAGTGAAATTGGATCCACAAGGAGAGTAGGCTGGTTGGCAAGTCAGACTTCCTCAATTGTTCACATTGTTTGAAACAATGTATATCTCATCCATGGTCCTTATACAAACTACTAGATAGATGAGGGTAGTATTGATGTACTTGGAGATAGAGCAAGTAGGGTTCAAACATCAATATCATTTGAAGTAGCATCTAGCGCAATGTTGGAGGTGGTGAAGATTTTTCATTCTCCTATTTTTTCAGCCAAGGATTTATTGGCATTAAGATGTATTACATTTGGTAGCCACACTTTGTGAAAGGAAAGAAGATATGTTGGTTGCTTCTGGTTTTAACAATACTAGTTTTCTTGATCTTGAAATCGAGACTATTACTAGTGAAACTTGGCAAACTACCATCGCTAGATTATGGAGTTATAAGCATCTAAGCATATTAGGGTGTCACCAAGTGAGATGATGTTAGATAACATGAGTGATGTATTCTTTTTGATCGAACCTTTAAAAAAGATTTATCGACCTCAATAAATATTGTTGGATTATAGTGCACAATCCCTTATTTTGGATAAGGAAACACTATCTGGTCTTGATTTGCAAAAGACCAATGTGGAGAGATGATCATTTTAGATTTAGACATCTCTTGAAGTTTTTACGGAAAACTTCAACATGTCTTGCCGTCAGTTATTTTGTTGTTGAGGACGCAAGAACTTGCTAGGCATTGCATCATATATTTGGTTATTGATGGATGGCCATGTTAGGGACACATGGGCTAGTAATGATCATGGTTATAGGATTCACATTCTAGCATATTTTGGGAGATATTACGTGTGTTACGATCTCTCTAGTCACAATAGACATATTCATCATCATACATTATGGAGAATGTTTCCTTGTTGGGTGATCCAAGTGTAACGAGAATAAGATCTCGTGCACATTGTCTGCATCATGATGCACAAATCTTCTTCCAAGGAAGATTTTATTACGATCATATGAGTGAATGTAGAGACCCTCACATTTCATATGGAGAGTATTTTAGATGTGGGTAGACACTCCCATGCAATGGTATCTACTGATATGTCACCCATGGCAATAATGAACCTTGTGGGGTAACCAAGAGCTACATTACCTACATTATTGAGTTATCTAGCTTTCCATGCCTACAAAAAGAAAGGATCTTGACTTGTATTGGATTATCGCTTGCAACATTTGGTGGAACACAAAGTTGATTAGATAAGATAAGCTATGGGTTTTTATACTTGTACTACATCAGTTCTAAATTGTCAGAGTTACCATGACATTAAATGTTGGATCACACTATAGATCTAAACTGTTTGACATGGATTGTGAGCCTTGGATTGGCTAAGTAGAGACGCATGAAGTCCAAAATATGACGGCAAGACCATTGTTCATCACTTTGCCTACTAACATGGTGGAGGCAAAAGCTAGGGGCAAGAAGTGTTCAAGATCTCATCCTTGGTTTTATGGGGATGTTAAAGAAGGAGAGTTGGAGTCCTCTTCTAGTATGGTTGGAGTTTCTACATGGAGCAAGCAATGGTTATCACTATAGAGATTCATGATACAACTCAAGAGTTTACAGCTAATACGGTTGGAATTGTTCACACTGAGTTAGTGGAGCCTAGTATGAGAGAGAAAAAAAAGCTTTTTGCTCAATAGGTTATCGTTTAGCAATCAGATACTACGTCTTCTACCTCTAGTATAGACGGAGAGGAGATTTGAAATATTGAGATTGGTGCCAAAGTGAGAGAAGGAGAAAAATGTTGGGTGTGGGGATTTCTGAGGAGTTTCAAAAATTGATTTTCCTTTAGTATGAAAGATTAAGGTTTTTTGAAATGACATGTATACAGATTGATTTGAAAATTGATGCAAAAAATTGATGCAAGTAATTGATACAACGATACAGAAAGATTTGGAATAAAATAGGTGTCAAGACCTTCTTGAGGCTAGATTAGTGAAGATATCATATGGAGAATATGCCTTTGTTGTGATAATGTAAGTCAAGAAGGACATAGATGGCAATTATATAGATACAAACCTGTTGTTGGTCCGAGAAGGCAAATAGTAAATCACACATGCACCAAATTAGTCGACACAAGAGATACGTGGTTCACCTACGTTCACAAGAACACACAAATCGTTTTATTGATCTCTCTCTTTCTCTCTCTCTCAAATTGCTCTGTAAGAATGAGCTCTAGTGTGTCATAGAGAGCTTATACAAGCAATCTTATACAATATTATCAACTAACCTTAGTCAACATCTAACTAGAGTAGCAGCCTAACTAGAGTTAAGCAAGACCTAAGAGTAAACCCAACAATCTTTCCGTTGACTATGGTCTTGGGATCCTTAACCTTTATTGCCTACATGATTACTCTACGGGAAGTCTTAGAAGGAAACCTAACATAGGTCCCTCTATAAACTAGAGTTAACTAGAACTAAGCCGTAGCCTAAACATGATAGAGTAAAATCATATGTAGAGATAACATAATCGCTAGTCCACTCTACTTGTGCCCATATGCATTTCTTGCAATTTGACACGATGTCTCGAAAAACTCTCGAAAGGAATCACTTTAGTAAAGGCATCAGCAAAATTGAGTTTACTGTCAATCTTCATAAGCTCAATCATTTTGTCAGACACAGCCTCTCTGAGAAAATGGTACCTAATGTCGATGTGCTTCACTCTATTATCCATCATCTAATTTACAGCTAGATGTAAAGTACTCTGACTGTCACAATGAAGATTCACAATGTCACGTGTCAAACCAATCTCTGTGACAAGCCTATCCAACCAAATTGCTTCCTTTGCTACTTCCATTGCCGCTACATACTCATCTTCTGTTGTAGACTAAGCTATGCACTTCTGCGATGTAGATCTCCAACTTATGCATCCACCTCCAAATGTGAATACATATCCGGTAGTAGATTTCCTCCCATCCAGGTTTTATGCATAGTCAGCATTTACATAGCCAATTAGTGATTTGGCATTGTATGATTTCACATCAAATACAAGACCAAAATCCACCATAACCTTGAGATATATGAGAATCCACTTCACAGCTTCCCAATATATCTTCCCTGGATTTGACATGTATCTGCTAGTCTTGCCATAGCTAGAGCAATGTCATGCCTACTGCAAATCATTAAAAATATGAGACTTCCAACTGCCTTGTCGTAGGGGACCTTGGACATCAAACTTTTCTCCACGACATTTGTTGGACAGAGGGCTGATGAGAGCTTGACATGAGGAGCTAAATGAGTACTCATTGCCTTGCAGTTCTCCATGTTAAATCTTGCAAGTACCTTCCTAGCATATTTCCCTTGAGTTAACCATACCTTTCGATCCTCCAAGTCTCTTTGGATCTCCATCTCCTCCTCACTGGACCAAGAACTTTCATTTCCAACTCAGAACTCAAGAGAGCTTTGAGCTTATCAACATCAGAACTGTCCATAGCTACAATGAGCATGTCATCCACATAGAGTACCAGAATAATGAAGCCAAAGATTTAATTACTCACCTTTTTCATGTATACATAATGATCAAACACACTCCGTTTAAATCCTTGTGCCCTCATGAAATTGCCAAACCGTTTGTTCCACTGACTAGGTGCTTGCTTCAGTCCATACAAAAATTTTAGCAACTTGCAAACCATATCCTTTTGGCTTTTCTTCACAAAGCCCATAGGCTATCTCATGAAGATCACCTCATCCAAGTTGCCATAGAGGAAAGCAGTGACAACATCCATTTGATCTAAAATAAGACCAAACAAACCACAAGTACACACAACAAGCGAATAGAGGCATACTTCACAACTTGGGAATAGACCTCATTGTAATCCACATTTTTTTCTTGTATGAATCCCTTGGCCAACAACCTAGCCTTGTAGATATTATTCACTCTATTAGTGGGGCTATTCTTCAGTTTGTAGACCCACTTACTATCCACCAGTTGTTGATCCTTTGGAAGCTTGACTAACTCCCAAGTTTTTTTGTCAATTAGTGATTGCATCTCCCTCTACATCATTGCATCCCACTCCAACTTGTCCAAAGAAGCTTGAGACTCATTGTATGAAGAAGGTTCTTCTTCTTCCAAGATCTAAGCCATATCACCACCATCATCAAAATAGATATCCTCATCTCTTAACTGAGTTGAATAAGCCCATTGGCCAAATCATTTAGGAGCACGAATGGAGCGTCTAGACGTACTCCTAGTTGATGACTCAGCTTGATCTTCGTGTGCTAGCGTGTGTTGAGGTTCGCCAGTCTCATCATGCTTTTGCATTTCCTCAAATTGAGGAACTTGCTCCTATGTGGGAGCACCTCCTTGTGCCTCATCATGAAACCCATCATGATTAATCTCCCCCTCAACAATATTAAGAGGAGATTTTCCCTTGTCCGTATGAGGAGCCTAAGCTTTCTCCCCCTCATTTAGTGATCTTGAAAAACATATTTCTTGGAAGTAAAATCCAGTTTAGATATAATTTTCTTGGGTTTGAGAGCACCGATGTGGTCACCTTGGCATAGGGGCGGCAAGCAGTGCAGTGATAGGTAATTGCTAAGTCTCCGCATCATTTTTTACATCCAAAGAATACCAATCGACAGTAATTTGCTGGATGTCTATACCTCATCTCAAACAACATCATGTAATTAATCGCACTAGAAGGAGAAAGGTTTACCAAATAAGCCGCAATGTTGATAACTTCAGCCCAAAACGCATATGAAAAACCTAATTGGCTCAACATACTCCTTGTTCACTCCAATAATATTTGATAGAGCCACTCAGCAACACCATTATGCTGTGGAGTATATACCGTAGTGAGATGGTGAGTTATACCCTCTTGTTGATAATACACCTCAAATTCTTTAGAAGTGTATTCCCCACCATTATCTGATCGCAAAAATCTCACTCTCTTACTAGTCTAAGTCTCAACTTGGGCTTTCCACTTCTTGAAAGTGACAAAGATATCAGACTTCTAATGTAGGAAATAAATCCATACAAATCTTGAATAATCATTAATGAAAGATACATAGTATAGCTTTCGAGAATGTGAGGGAGTATGGGATGGCCCCTATACGTCACTATGTATATATTCAAGCAACTCCTTGGAACTATGAGTTACAATATCAAAAATAGTCTGATGCTACTTCTCTAGTTACAATGCTCACAGAATTCTAAACTACTAGACCGAAATGTAGAAACAAAGTCTTTGTTGTGAAGAACGGACATGCTCTTTTCACTAATGTGACCTAGTTGTAAGTGTCACAAGTAGTTAATCTGATCATGAGATCTAGAAACATGTGCTTCTCCATAAACAGTAATGTCACCCTAGCACATATAGATTCTTGTGTCTATTTTCCTTCAAGACAACTTTTCCTATAGCTATGGACCAATTACACCATCAATTACTTCCCATTGATGACCATTTGTGTGTGACACGCCAAGAGAAATCAAGTTCTTCCTCATGTAAGGGATATGTTTGACATTAGTCAATGTGCGCATAATACCATCAAACATTTGAATCTTAACATATCCAATACATACAATTTGACAGGGGTGATCATTCCCTATCAAAACTGAACCGTTTGATATCGACTAAGAACTGAAAAACTCTCTCATGTAACACATATGGTATGAACAAGCACAATCTAGAATCCGTTCATCACCTTTCCTACAAGATGAAGTGCATAGGGCATACCACTGGCTTCATTGAGCATAGTTGTCATCAAGCAGGTCCTTCTCATCTTCTTCCTTGTTTTCTTTTGCCACATTGGCCGAAGAAGATTCACTTATTTTGCCACGATAATCTTTCTTGAGGTGGCCAGCTTTGCCACACTTCCAACAGAGCAAAGTCTTTCGGTCTTGAGATCTCCCCCTACACCTAGATCTAGTCTTAGATCTCTTCTCTTCACCATTTGTCCGCTTTTGAGGCCTTCTACAATTCACGTTCAACACAGTTCCTGCAGAAATCAATGGTTGAGAAGGTAACATCATCTTGTGCTGAAGATCATCAGTCAACAGAGCACTCACCTCCTCATTATAGGTGATGGTCTTCACATCACGATGTAGTAATACTCGTGACAAGGACTCATAGGACAAATCCACAGCAAGATCATTGAATCCGTCGATATGATCATGTATCTTGGTCCCATTGTCCTTCATCTTGAAGCTCATCAGCTTCAAGGACGTGTAGAGGCAATTTGACAACTCCTTATGATGGTATCTCCATTGGAGCTCCTTAAAGAGAGTAATAGAGTTCACGTAATCACCTAACTACTTGATTATATGTGGCTCTAAATATAATGTCAATATGTATACAAACATCTCATGCATGTCGTTCCAATCATCATCTAACACCAAATTGGTCTTGGGCCTTAACAATTTCCCAAAACCATTAGCTTTGAGCATGCCCTTCACTTGACGTTCCCATAAGAGATAATCGGAATGTCCATTGTACTTGTCAAATCTGGCACCCCCAATCTTCATGACTGCCATCTCGTCCCGTTTGACCCATGAACTCGTCTCTCGTGTCATTCGGGCGTCAAATGGAGCCTACCTCCGAACTTGCCTCTTTCCAACTCATATGAAATAAAATGAGAAATTTACCTTGAGTAAAGTCTCTAAACCATAATTTATCTTTGAATAGGATTCAACCAAGAAAAATCCAATGAGCTGATGTGCATGGGTTACAACCAATTCTATCCCCACATTCTTCTTCACTCGAGACTAACTACCAACAATTGACAACTTCATAAGACCAATACGCCATAAAAATTACATATTTTTCCTTTCGTGGAATCTCAAGGCAAAACCGTCTCGTTGTTGTTGTCGAGCTCGCTCCCATGACAAATTCTGAGAGAGAGAAACACACCGTGAGCGCTGTGCACAATATTAAGATAATATCTACTCCCGTTTCGCTCCACTGGAGAAACGAATCATATCAAGAAGATGACAATCTCAAGGACGATAAGACAGATCGACCATCGATGTTGCTTTGGACTTGGATAATCATGATATTTGGATTAGGGTATGTTCTCAAAGGGCAAAACTCTTTCGTAGAATAAAGCCCATGGTATTTTAGAACTGCTTATTACTCAATATAGAGATACTTTGCGTTATGCTACCATACGAGGAAGTGGATATTGACCTTCAATTCAAAAATTCATGTTAGTGATTAAGTTTACTTGCAACAGAGTACACTGACCACATTGGATAATATTGTTGGTTCCACATTCTATGAATATCTTATGGAGTTTTGATATTAGATGATCATGATGGTGTGATTTGGAAGTATAATGTGCATAATTGCATGTCATGTCACCTTCCAAACGTTGATGGTATTATGGATCCAAGTGTGGTAGTTGAGCTGGCATGCTTGAGATGTATGATATGTGGATTAGCTGGTGTAGTCTTCAATATATTGATATGTGATTCTTGTTGTCACGATTTATGTAGCGGCATCCTTAGTTAGTAGGTGCGCGCATGCAGGAGCATATACATTAGTAAGAGCCAATAGTGCAGTTAGAGACATTCACATTAGACCTGTTGTTATGGCTGACATCGCCATTAGGAGATTTAGGGCTTAAGGGGGAGAGTTCAAATTAGGGCTCCTTGGTGTGCAATTTTCGAAGTTGAGCCTTTGAGAATATGGCTATGGGGAATATTAGTTAGTGCTTGAATATGGAATCTTTGAAGCTCAAAGTGGGTTTGACTTGACTGTAATATGTCTTTTATGTTATAGTTATAAGCTAAGCTTTGTGGATATTTTGAAAGTAGAAAAGATTTATTGTGGTACACTTGTGTTGGTGTATAAGAATCTATGCATTGTGATGTTTGATGTGACAGTGATGTATGGTATGTGTGTGCAAGACAACATAGACTAGAATGAATGTGCATGCTACTTGGTTTAATTGTGGTTGAGACCAAGATGCACTTCCCGCATGTTATCAAAATAGCACTCGTCCATCGTTCACTTAGTGAAACTATCTGCATTATGGGATGAAGCATTCATGTTTAGTTTTATCCTGTAACCTGGCCTAGCCCCATGTTACCGGTTTGGTTCCTTCCTTGTCCGATTTGATGGGGTCTTCCCATCCCTTTTGACATTTTACTTCGTCTTTCCTGTAACCTTGCGGATAATTTAAGTTGTGTTTGGACTTTCTTCTAAACGAGTCGTCTTGGGGACCCTTTAGTTGAGGTGTACTATTGATTGGATTGGTAGAAGTGAGTAGTGCGGCTTGCACTTTGCTACATAAATTTTGATTGGGATTGGAATTTTGTGGGGTCTTCTTCCAGAATTACCCCATAAAATTAAATCTACTTTGTTCTTTCAGAAACTCATATCTTGATTTCAGTGAGCGGTAACAGCATTGAACCTTGCATGTTTTTCATTCTGCCTTCGAGGATCAAACCTACAAACTTGAGGGTCGAGATTCCTGTTGTTTCGACCAGGGTCTTACTTAGTCAAAGCAACCTTAGTAAACAATTAACCTGATCTGAAAAAAATCCTCCTTTAAAACAAAATAACGGGTGTGCGCACCAGCCACGTTAGGTGGTCCACGGTGGAGACTGTCAAAAGTACAACGGTACATTTGTTGGCATATGTGATCCATATCAACTATCCGTGGGGATTGCATTATTTCTAGTGGTGTTGACATAGGGTCTTGACAACGTCCGGATCGCGATCTACCAAAAGTATGTGAATAGGAAGGAAAGCAAGAGGGATCTCTTTCACAGGGTTTCCACTGACAGAACTACCCGGTCCATTTCATCTATGCTAGAACGGTGGCCGCTTCTACCATCATTACGGGACACATTGCCATTATCCTTCTACCATGCACTCTTAAGCGTGAAAACTCAACTACAGTCAAATTCAGTGAAGGTGACTCAACGAAACGGGTTTAGACGGTTTTACAAAAAACTCCATTAAAGTAGATGGGAAACAGACTTTACTTGAAGATACACAAAATCTTGATCACATCCGGAGGTAAAAAGTCAGAACCACACCGCCGGCGGTAAGAGTTTATATCGACCATGCGACATTAGGGGTGAGCCTTAGTAGACGTAGACTCCTTGACACATTGAAGAACCTTTACAACAATATCGCATACAATGTCCTTTGAAAACATGACAAATCCATGACCATCGAACGGTTTCAGACTAAAGAGAGCTGCTATAAACAACCCTGCATTAGGAGTCAGTGTTACATTGCATGAAGTCAAAAGATACCATATGTACCATGTTCAAGACCTGCGGAAAACTGATAGCTTCATTCCTTCCAAAAAATATGGGCAGCATGTATCAGAGAAATTCCAAATGGAGAAACCGTGGACTTCGTTGGCGGTAGTGCATGAACAAATACTCATAAACAGTTCCAAGAGATCATATTACATCAACCCACTCACTCCTTGGCCATGTACTGCGTACAAACAAGTGTACCAGCAACTACTTAAACAATATGCACTAGAGGCAAAAAGAACACCCTATCCCGAGAGTAAGATCCCGGCCAGAATCAGAAAACAGTAAAACGTCCGTCAATCCTGCCTAAATCTCACTATGAACGTCCAGAGAGTCGCTGGAGTAGATTCGTTGATGTGCCAAGCAGACAAAAGCAACCATCTCAGAGTCTCGGCCAAATTCTAAAAACCTTTGATGAGTTGGCTGCACAATTGTGTGTTCCCACAAAATCTTACACGATGGAAATCTGCATGCAAAGCCTCGAAGTCAAGTAGAGAGCAAATTGTCGAGAAAACTGACCCGTAGCGCAAGTCATTAGCTAAAAAACTGCTCTCAGGCAAACTGATGTGGAAAGCACAGCACATGCACAGTAACTTAAGCCACTCTGGAAGATATAAAGGTACAGAGTACATATGAGCCTCAATAATATGTACGATTTGGTTCCATTAATCTAGCAGGTCAGAAAGCACTTCAAATATTCGAACATATTTGAAAACAACTGGACTGCATAAACCACAAACATGAATTTATTGCAGATTATAGATACGTACCCAGAGCGATGGCCCCTAAGCGTAGTTAAGTCGGAAGATGTCATTGAAGACGTAGAAGCTCCCTGTTGGGGTGGGAATCAGGTGGAACATCTGCATCGGATTATGAAACATATTTGATTAATACTCAAAAAAACTTTTCTAAGAAGCACATCGTACGGAGCTAGTCAAGCCATGGTCTGCACAACTATGAAAGGATCACTCTGCGGTAGAGTGTGCTTCGATGATACTGTGTGTGATTTGATTAACAAGATATATCTTCACGACAGCAATTATGTTGCACTCAGTTTCGACAACCACCCAACAAGAAGACCCTACTAAAACTTCCGTCATAGATGGAACTGGCAACTCCCACACCAACTAATCATATTTTCCAAACTCGCAAGTACTCAAAAACAAAGTAACAGATACCTGTCTAAAACGTCTTCAGCTACTGTTAATAATGGAGGGATCACCACAATCAGAGACTATGCCTGATACACTGGGCTTTGAACCCATTGAAGGGGTAGGATTCATGAAGTATTTTGAGCATTTGGTTATAATGAAGTGAGTGCCTAAGCCCTAATCATACTAGCCCAGAATTGGCAAAGCGAGAGACGTATGCTGCATGTCAATGTGCGACAAACGGCAAGAGAACAGACTGTAATTTTCAAACTTCGTATTAGACAAGGTATAGGCTTCTAGATCTGCATTCCAACATTGCTGTACCAAACCCCGTAAGAGCATCAGACAAGCAGTGAGTTCACTGGAGCAAGGGATCTTCTCTTTGCAACAAGTGATTGCAAGCTGCAACCACATTGACTCCCTTTTCACATTCAAATTATTCAATTTCATGATCAGGCCAATTGAGCATAGCAATACGCATCTGACCAACTAACATGAATGATCGCGAACTCTGAGCGGCATACTTGGAATAGAAGGACACTAGACTGTTCTATCCCAGTTCAATATATTTGACCGCTAGAAAGATAAACACAAAGTTGCAGCCAAAGCACTCTGCAGTTTCTTTGCGAAGCTCATAACTGTCGCATCAGGGGAGTATTTTAAGGCGCTGCTGGGAAAAAGCCTAGGCAGGAAACATAGAGAAGATTCTGGATTCCAAGGTAGGGGGAGTCGGACTTCAAGTGTGTCCATACTCTGTAATAGGTTTCTGCCACGAACTGCAAAAGTTCATTGGCACTAAAATCGACGGCGAAGAAAATCTTGGATGACTTCGGGTGAACCTTCAAGAGGTCATACATCATATTATCCTGACGGAGAAAGCTAGACAAACTAGGTACAACGACGTGCAAAACATCACACAGGAAGGGTAAGCCATCAATCAGAGATGATGGAAGG
Source organism: Marchantia paleacea (assembly GCA_014180765.2). Taxonomy (NCBI): domain Eukaryota; kingdom Viridiplantae; phylum Streptophyta; class Marchantiopsida; order Marchantiales; family Marchantiaceae; genus Marchantia; species Marchantia paleacea. Next base: position 657,757 of record MUAA02000137.1, read on the forward strand.
AAGAGAAGATATCAGCAACGTCCATATCATCGTTCGGCAATGGTCTCTCCAGGAGCGAGCTGAGGACAAGAAACGAACTTGAAGCAACAACCACACACGCCTACGAGCTGAAAATACCACGTAGGAAACAATGAGTTAGTTTTGGTACCTGACTAAATTTCAGGAGGTGCTCCTCGCCAGGTAATTGGAGGTTACCACTGACAAACACGAGCATGCCACCGGCAGGGCCAGATGGCTGGCAATCTACGGTAGAGATGTTGTGCTTGCACTGCTGGAAGGGCAAGCTGTTGAGCTTGGCGGTGATGTTTTGTGCGCCCTGAATCTTTTCGCCTTCGAAGGTGAGCATGGAAGCATCCTGATAATACCCCAAGAGATTCACCCTCGAGGTATCGAATGTTGCGTAGTAGTGCTCCACAAAAGCTTTCGCAACGCTGTCCGGATCCATAGATCTCAAGCCTTCAAACTCCTCAGAAACTCTGCTTCTCCTCTCCAATAACAGCACGACCTCTCGCACGCCCGATCGAGAAATCAGCCGATCTCACTCCGCCTCCGAAACGCAAGAGCTCTAGATCTCCTTAGAGCTCTCTATGCAGCAAAGTGAGTCCCCTGTCTGGCCCTCGCTCTCTTTCTGTGCGAGTAGGGCCCCAGCAGTCGCAGTCTCTCCATCGCGACAGACAAAGCACCTCATATTCGGCGTGTTCGTTGGGGCCTCCATATATTCGGCACCGACATTTTCTCTCCCAGTCTAGCCTTATGGTGTGACAGGAGTTGTAGGGCCACTTCTACCCATCTCCGGTCCCTCCATTCTCCTTCCATACACATCCCTTCCGTTCCTCTCCCAGCCTTCGAATTTCCCCGTCCCGCTCCTCGCTCGCTTCCCAGCCCCGGCTTAGGACATACCCTCGCCCGGCCCGCTAAATACTGCACCATTAGGCCCCGGTAATCCGCTGCTGTAACTCCGTCTATTTTCAAGGCGGTACGATGTCCCGGCGTGAAGGCTGGCTACCTTTTCGGATATGTCTCTTCACGATAGAGCTCGGAATCTTGGACGCCCAACATTCTCGCCCGGTAGCTTGATTCTCGAATTGAAGAACGTTTTCCGCCTTATCGAGGAGTCAGTATTAGGAGCTGGAGTTTCCGTCTCCTTAATGAAGACGAGGCTCCGGGTGACCCCAACAGCGACAGCATCCCCGTATCTTCACACACGTGTAACAACGACCGAGTAACATGTCACAGGCAACGCATAGTTTACCCGACTCTACGTGGTTAGGAATGCGCTGTAAAGGTCAGTTGTAGCTTTCCTATAAGTACTGTAGTACATGTGACCGGAGGCCGGTTGACCGTCAGACGACTCAGACCTGCTTTACCGAACTCTCTGTCGGTTGTCCTCCGTTAACTTCCGTCCAAGGTAGATGCTCCGGTTAACGAATGCCTGAGGTAAACCGGAAAGAGAATGAAAGATACACCGCGCCGTAAAGTCATCCATGTCTGTCCTTGGACGGTGTGCGCACATCATTTGTATCCGGTCCAACGGTATGAAAACCCGCTAATTCACTCTTGTGGGTAGAGGCCAAGTAAAATAACAAAAAAGTATGGGAAGACCCTTACATGGATAAACGAAAAGGTAACAAGAGGCTAGCCTCAATAGCTTTGCAATGGGAAATATGTCCTAGAGCAACTAAGATATTCTAACTCTCTAGGGAATATGTCTACAAACAACATAGCATACTAAGAAACATCAACTAATGTGATTGCTCTCTTATGGATTGCACTAGCTAGTACTCTATGTAACGCAATGGAAATATGTTGTTTAAAATAGTTTATACAATATGCTAAAGAGATTGATATACCTTGTCTGACTAGTATGGTAGGCTCTCTCAAACTCTCTCACAAACATGTCGAAGTCGGTATTCATAGCTCCATATAACTCCAAAGCTAGAGGAACAAAGAAGTGACCTCTCTGCATACCCCTATGTTAATATCCCAAGCTCATTGAGTTGATCTAGGGTTGTACATCTCATTCATGTACACTCTCTCTTGTCCCTTTGGTGTGCTCTCCTCTTCTTGGAGTGATTCCTGAAGAGTCGATTTCTCAACATGGTATCAGAGCATGGTGGGAGCATTAGTTATGTAGATTAGACATAGAGGAGTGATGGAGATCAGTGAGGAGTGAGTCTCAAAGTTGGAGGCTGTCCCGCTGAAGCGATTAGATTGTTGGGGAACTGTTTCGTGTTTTCTCAGAATCTTCAATTGCATTTTCGGAGGTCAAGATGATCATTTTCGACCTATTTCTGATCGCCGAACTCCCTAAAGGAAATCGTCTTGCGCAAAATGGTCGAATTTGGTAGCCATGAAGTTTTCGTGTGATTTGGAGTTGTTGGTGATAGTTATCGCCTTTTCCAAAATCTTTGAGGAGTTGTTTGGAGACCTAAACGAGGTTTTTTAGAGATTTGAGGGTTTCTACCGGAGCCAGGCTCAGCCTTAGCCCAAGTAGAAATGGAACTTTGCTCGCCTCTATCAGAGCTCCTACCACGAAAAATTTCAACTCAATCTGAGCTTTCTTCGTCATTTTCGCTTAAGATCTTGTGCGGCAGCGAGAATCTCGAACACATTTCATTCTTTGTCTGCGGGTCAAGACATGCGCATTTTGCCGGTTCGGAGTCACACAGTCTAGAGTCGAAGTCTCTTGTACTGGAGTTGCTACGGATGAAGTTCACCGAGCACCATCCGGACCGATTTCCTAGACTTGAGGATCATCTTATTTTGCAACATATGATGTCCTCACCACGGATTACATGGTATTCATCCGTTGGATGAAGCATCCCGAGCAACGACGACGCCGGTACCTCAGATCGAAGCAAGGGGCGACAAACGGTACATCCGATATTGCCCTACTTAAAATATGAGAGAGTTCGGCATCCCTGTTCGGCGATTTATGCATGAAAGTTTTCTTGCCGATCATCATGCATACATGACTCACGTTCTTGCCGAGCGTAACCGCGTACGCTTGAGGAGGCGATGCACAAAAATGAGTGGATTGAAGCCATGGAGATAGAACTTGCCGCACTTCATCACCAACAAACATGGGAATTGGTGGACTTACCTCAAAAGAAAGCGATTGGTTGCGGATGGGTCTTCAAGGTCAAGCATAACTCGGATGGCTTTGCGTATCTCGATACAAGGCCAGATTGGTAGCCAAGGGCTACGCACAACAAAGATGGAGTGGACTACTTAAGAGGCGTTTAGTCTTGTTGCCAAGATGGCAACCATTCGCATGCGGTGGTTGTTATTCTTTGTCAACAAGGGATGGCGACTGCATCAGATGGACTTCAAGAACGCCTTTCTCAACGGTGATCTCGAAGAAGAAGTCTACATGCAACAACCACCTGGTTACGAAGATTCAAGATTTCCTTTCCGTGTTTGTAAGTTGAAGAAAGCCCTCTATGGTTTGAAGCAGGCTCCAAGAGCATGGTATGAGAAGATCAATTCCTTTCTCAAATCTCTTGAATTTGTAGTTCTGTCATTCCGACTCATCGCTATACTTGCATGAGATCGGGAGTTCATGTAGTGATGATTTCCCTCACGTAGATGATCTTATTATCATTGGAAACCATGAGGAGCTGATCCTTCGCATCAAGAGTTTTTTGAGGTTCGAGTTTGAGATTCAAGACTTAGGATATCTCAAGTTCTTTCTTGGTGTGGAGTATATTACAGAGGGAAAGGATACTTGGCTTGTACAAAGCCAATATGCTTTAGATATGCTTGAGAGATTCAGGATGATTGACTGTAAACCAGTTGACACTCCTCTCCAACAAGGTCTAAAGCTAGAGTTAGACAATGGAGAGTTACTTGCATCCCCGCATGTACGCATGATGGTTGGGAGTTTGATTTATCGACTATCGCTAGACCGGATTTGAGCTATATTTGTTGGTCTAGTCGATCGGTTCTTGCATACTCCACGGGCACCGCATATGATGGCGGTTAAGCGGATTCTCCGCTATGTGAAGTCCACACTTCATTTTGGACTTTGATACTGATTTGGAGGTGAGTGAACCCGCATGGCTACACCGATCTTCGATTGGACATAAGACATGTCCGGCGGGGAGATCCACGTCTGGATATGCGTTTGGACTTGGGAGTACGGCAATTTGTGAGTTGGGCTTCTAAGAAGTAAATCGATCGTGGCACTTGTCTTCCACGTAGGCGTAGTATCGTGGTGCTATGAATGCCACTTGTGAAGCGATTTGGCTTCGTTCCTTGCTTTTCGATATTGGAGTAGATTATCCTAGTCATACGGTTATCCTAGCCGATAACATTAGCGGCATGATGTTAGCCAACAATCACATTTTTTCATGCTAGGACAAAGCACATTGAGGTGCACTATCACTTTATTAGGGAGAAGGTCCTTTCAGGTGTAGTAGATCTTAGATATATACATACATGAAATCAGGTTGCAGATATCTTCACCAAAGCTTTGCCTAGAGAGTCGTTTGCTACTTTTTGACATTGTCTAGGAGTTCAGGATGTACAGTTGAGCTTGAAGGGGAGTGTTAATATCCCAAGCTCATTGAGTTGATCTAGGGTTGTTACGTACCTATGGTACAGATCTGTTTAGGGCTAACCCGAAATTAGGGTTTCCTTGTACTCACCCTATATATATACAAGGGAAGGCAAAGCCTTCCTCATCTCATTCCTGTACACTCTCTCTTGTCCCTTTGGTGTGCTCTCCTCTTCTTGGAGTGATTCCTGAAGAGTCGATTTCTCAACACCCTATACTTGGAGACCTTGGTTGCTGCCGCACCACTCCATGCCCATCAAGAGGATGGATAATCATCCCTTTTGAAATTGTATCAAGCGTAGGATCCGTAACCACCACATCTGCAATAGTAACTTGGTTCTCACGAACCAAGTTCATGTCTTTCCTAACCCTAGTCAATTGCAAGGCATACCAACATTCTCTCCATATGAGGTATCATATGGAGAGAGTGTTGATATGCCTTGCAATCTATCGCACCATAGCAAGCACCACATCCCTAATAGATTCATGGATAGCTATCCTCTTCCCACTCATATATGAGTAATGAAGATGTAGATGGATGGACCAAACCAAGACAAAACCTCATCGTTCTAGAAAAAATAGCTGGTGAGAGTCGAAAAGTCTTGATGCATGGTCGAGCCAAGATCCACAAGCCTGCACTTGTGCCTAAGCAAGAGCATAGACAAACCCTAGTAGTACGAGGAATGGCCGAATCCACTAAGAGTGAATGTAGAGCATGTTCCATCAAGCTAGATTGTAGATCTCTAGTCCAATTGATGGATAAAGAAGAAAAGACGAAAGCTCATATCGTAGCTCATGATAAAGCATGTATCGTATATCGTAATACTACCTGTAAAGGAAATGATCAAGTATCCTTATCCCTCATATACATATCAAGGATAGGTCTATATGTAATCACAAATCTGGAAGATAACAAAGGTGTCGAGAGTGCACAACTAGCCAAAATGCTATAGGTGTCGTCTCCTCCATCAATAATAAGCCTACCCCTCCACACGAAATTGGAAAAAATATCTATCTCCATGCCAAATCTTGTGTCACACACTCGAAGGTCCCTAATCCAATGATGTCACCAAAGACGTCCATGATCCTCCTATCAAAGACTGTCAAGCGTGATATGAATGCAGGTGAAGGAGAAACTATGCAAAGAAGGTAGGTGGGTTGACGTGCAATACTAGAGGAGAGTATACCAAATGCCACATATGGATCCCCTAGTAGAGGAAGATCCTCTACATGCAATACATCCTTGGCAAATACAACATCTAGGTAGTGTGAAACAAAATCCTCTGACATTATTGACACTCTTAGAATTTGTAAGCCGTATGTGGATGTCATACATCCCTATGGAAGCTAGAGATTAGGAGGAATACCCAAAGAAGACCAAGCCTTACACTTTGGCACCTTGACTATCAAGACTACAAGATGAAACTCAGTAGTCAAGTAATCAAAGGCATGTCTAATATGGTCTACATGACTCACAATGTGTGTATCATCCGCTAAGGAAGAGAACACACAACTTGACACAGGAAAAATAGTAGACACAAGAGCTTTATAATGAGCCATGATAATAGGGGTCCTCCCAAAAGATCTCCATGTCGGGTACCAGCAGCAGACTATAGAACAATGACTTACTCCAATGAAAAGTCATGTTGATAGCAAAGAGAAGAATGTGAACCATAGAAAGACCATATGAAAGGAATGAGGCTTGACAAAGGTCCACCAACCTCTCTAAACTCTCTAAAGATGGATGCATATGAGACAATATTAAAAACATTCTCAACATCCATCTACAAGATAACCAAATCCGGATGAATATCTATCTATAAGACAAACCAATCTGGATGAATATCTAGAAGTGCTCTAATGTTCAACGATACTGTCTCACAACCTCCTAATGTGACGATTCTAAATTTATATGGATAAAAATGTTGTTGGAAGTGTGAACGATGCTGCAAGATCACAGTACGACTTACAAGATGCAATAAGACCTCCCTGATAACAATCGGTCTAATGTCCCCAGTGTCCTTTTTATTCGCGAGAAGCCGACTAGCACCTAGCACCTAACTAATTGACAACGAAATCTCCCCTCTCGCGACTAATATATCCACTTGGAACAACTAAGTGAAATCACTAGAGGGATCATTTGTCAAAAAAAATCTTAAAGATGCTCATATACCAATACTAACATGACCCTAAAGGAAATGCTTAGGGCTATGCATAGAGAATGGGCAAAAAACGATCAATCAAGGCATAATAGCTCCTATCACTGATATTCTAAGACCTCTAATGGTATTTTCTCGCCCATGGGTAGATGTAAAAGGCGTAAAGAGGAAATAGTTTCCTCAATAGGACTAGCCATAGACAAATGGTGAAGGGCATGGTTATACTTTCCGGCCTGGCCCAAGATCTTACACCGTTGCAATTGAGCCAAATCAGAAGTATCATGTGGTTGAATCGGACTTCTAACCTATGTGGCCCGTACATACTTCTCATGCAATGTAGGCTAATCCGCTTCACATAATCTTTGAAATCTAGCCACCACCTCCCTATGTACAACACCCCATCCCTTCTAATATAACATATACACCATCGTGGAAGTAAAAGAAACAAAAATCATGCTAACTCGTCCATGAGATCATGTGCCAACTAATTGAGCAGTAAGCAAAAAGCACATCTAGCCTCTTCATGAAATACACGAGAGAGCAAGCTATTCTCATAACTTTTTATTCCGATCTCCATAATTTTTCAAATAGGTTCTAATAAAATCAAGGTAGGAGGAGGAAGAGATTGGAAAAAAAAGACCTGATCCATATGTCTGATTTGAGAAAAATCATTCAAAACCTTAAAAATAATATATATACTAATATCTCTCTATACAATTCTCCATAGTGTTCAATCTAGGTACCAATGGAATCAAAATTGAAAAGCAAAGAAAATTGCCTATTCACTCTCCATGTTTGACAAAGTATCACCTTATAATATATTAAAAACTAATCATCGCCTCCTAACCTACTCTCCTCTCTCCGTTTCCCTCCCGCCATTGCCAATACAAAGAAATATTGTATAGTCTGAAGCAATTTGCGGGTAGCGATACAACTTGTAGTGTATAGATCATCAAGATATTGATAGGAATGCATGTCGAGTGACCATTACATGAACTTTTCATCCATGTGCACATTGACTATCCCAAATTAGAGTTTACTTGAGCCAACTTTCCTCCTCCAACTTAGGATATTGGGTGGTTATGTTGGCCTCTATCATTTAGACTTGTGCTTAATAAGCATTTTATTGGACTTAATTCTATTTTAGCTCAAATTATTGATCATTTGTTCTGCTTGGATTACTTTAGTGAATATTCAAACAACACAAGGGGTAATATTTCCAACCATGAACCACCTAATGTAACCCACACTAATGAGTAATTTTATATGTTATGGTTAATTATAGAGCTCTTATGTATATTGCTCGTTATATCTTCCACTCATTACCTTATTATACACATTGTGGATTCATGTAGACTACATTATGCATGCATTTGACTACTGAGCTTCATCTTGTAGTCTTGAAAATCAATTTGTCAAAGTGTAGGACATGGTCTACTCTAGTCATTCCTCCTCATCTCCAGCTTCCATATGGATGTATAACATTAACAGACAGCTTACTCAATCTTTGAGTGCGAGTATAGTCTAAGAACTTTGTCTCACATTACCTAGACACTGCATTTGTCAAGGATGTGCTGCATGTAAATAAACTTCCTCTACTAAGGGATCCGCATGTGGCGTTTGGTATACTCTCTTCTAGTATTGCTTGTCGATCCAAATACCTACTTCACACGGTTCTTTGTCGTGCACATACATATCTCACATGCATCAGTATCACATCACAACATATCACAACATACATCAGTATCACATCAAACATCACAATACATAGATCGTCATACATTAATATAAGTGTATCACAATAATCTTTTTTACTCTCAAAACGTCCACAAGGACACTCCGCTCATAACCATAGCATAAAAGAAACATTATAGTTGAGCCAAACCCACTTTGTGTTTCAAATACTCGAGGTCCATGCACTAGCTACTATCCATCATAGCCACATTTTCAAATGCTCAACTTCAAAAATTGCACCCCAAGAAATCCTTATTTGAACTTTACCCCTTGAGCCCTATGTCTCCTAATGGCACTTTCTATCGTAACGGCAGTTCTAGTTTGAATGACACTAACCGCACTATCGGCTCTTACTGTTGTATCTGCTCTTGCATGAGTGCATCTACCTAACTACGAATGCCATTACATATGTCATGACATATGTCGTGCACATAATATCACATCATAATATACATCGTTGTCACATCAAACATCATAATACATAGATAGTCATACATCAACACAAGTGTATCACTTTTGTCTCCCTCATTAGTGGTTAGGTCCCTCTAACACCAGGTAGCCATCTAGTCAATTAACATGATATGCCCTTTGTGGGACTAAGATCAAGAAACCAGGTTCTACAATGCCCAATTATTAGTCATATGTCTACAATCCATACCATGTAACAGTCAAACCAACTTGACTGCAAATTGCATCGAGGACATCTCCACCACCCACTGGGCACCACATTGAGAGGAGGTGTCAAACATGACATATGTCATCCTCTCGAACAAGAATCACAAATCAATATACTAGTTGTTCCACCAGTTAATCCACATAACATACATCTCAAGCTTGCTCGCACAACAGACATACTTGGATTAATATTACCATCTATGTTTAGAAAGATGATATGGTGAACAATTACGCACATTATCCTTCCAAATCACACCATCACGGCCCTCAAATATCAAAACTATAGAAGGTAAAACCTCACTCACTCGTAGATTAGTTAAACCAACAGTAATATCCAATGAGGTCAGTGCAATTTGCTGCAAGTGTCGCAATCACCAACATGAAATTTGCAAAGTGAAGGTCAATATCCACCTCCTCAAATGGTAGCTTAACGCAAAATATCTCTATACTAAATTATAGTCAACTTCACAAATGCCATGGGTATTACCCTACGAAAGAGTTTTGCCCTTTGAGAACACACCCTAACCCAATCATCAAGATTATCAAAGTCCAAAACTTCAACTGATTCTCGACGAATAGTTGTAGGTAAGTTTGGATCCCTACCTATAATAAAAATTATGATGAGAATGACGTTAGAGATGTTTTCTAGTTAAATTGATAACCCATGGCCATCCATGGTAGCTAGATGTCCCTGATGATCTTTCTCCAAACCAAACTTTCTTACTCCTCTTAATCATCTAAACAACTCTCTCCGCTAGACCATCAACCTCAGGATGATCTCTTGAGGTGGTACAATGATTGATCAACGCTTGATCACACATAGGCTAAAACTCACCCAAAAACTCATGACTCTAATCAATCAACACCTCCACTAGTGCATCAAATATGCTAAGCACAGAAGCTAAAAATGCATAAGTTGTTCCCTCACTTGACTTGTCAAGCAATGCCACCAACACAATCCACTTGGAGAAATGCTCCACCATGACCAACACATATTAATGATGTCATATAGTCAATGATAGAGGTCCTGTCAATTCCAAGTTCCAACGATAACCAAGTTTCATAATTAGGAGAGGATGAAACTGTGGTGTAGGGGTATTGAATGATGCTCCAAAATGATCACATACGATACATCTAGCCACAAACTATTGCACCTCAGTTTGTATGCCTCTCCACCAATAATGACTTTGAAGTAAGCTTTATGTCTGCTTCACTCCAAAATGACCTAACTCCTCACGAGCATATCTGATCAACTGTGCTCTCTTAGATGGAAGTGGCACAACACGAACGCTGTCATCTTCCCATACTCAAAGAAGGTGGGAAGGTTCACATGGGAAGGTAAACATCTTCCCAGCTGAATCATAAATCTCTTTGTAAAGCTCAATCCCACTCCTTGGCATTCAAAATGTCCCCCAAAGCACCTATACAAAGATACTCTAATACCAATATGTCATCATGGATGTCTTGGCTTACCACCAAACTATCCTCAGTCTCAACGTCCAAGGATAACATATCCACTCATTGACCCAAGAGAGATATCACATATCTCTCAAATGCCAATATACTCAAAAATACAGATGCATGCCAACCCAACACCATCTTCTCATCGATATCACAGTGCCATCAAGCCCAGGTTTTGTCAACTTGACTTGTACATGGGTTTTGACTTAACCCATCCGCATTACGATTCATCACTACATGTCTGTGTACAACCGTTGAATCATATTCTTGTGGGATAAGAGCCCATCGTGCAAGCTTTCATGTAAGCTTGTCTGATTCCATCAACCATTTCAATGGTTGATGATCAATGATGAGAGTGAAGGAGTTTCCAAACAAATAACATATGAAATGTGCCACTGTCCAAATAATTACCAAACATTCTTCTTCATAAGACTATGTTTTGACTTTGCTGCATTGTTAAAGCGACATGCAGAAGCTACTATAAATTTCTTCCCCTCATCATCATGTTGGGTAAGCATCGTGGCAGCTTGTGTAAATGTGTGCCAAGAACTTGCAAAACCAAAGAGAACGAGCAAACGAGCAAACACTTGATGTCAAGACAAAGGATGATGCGAATACCTACAATACGTAAGGCGTCGATGAGGAGAATTCGACCACTCATCTTGATGGCGGATTGGACTCCGGCAGAATTGCTGAGACTTAGAGAACTAGGGGGTGCCTTCTTGTCATGGCGTTGGGATTATGTCTGTTTGGATTTGTGCGAGGAGTTGAGAAGGGGGAGAGTGTTTTCCTCGGTAAGAAAACAAACACAACTGAAATAGTGGGATGCAAGATTATGGGCCAAAGCGCTCGGCCGAACTATGACGAATATAAAGACTAAGTCGATTAGAAAAGATCGACATTGCACACTGGCTTCAACTTCAATGAAAGAAAGTGGTTCAATCTCAGGGAACGGAAGGGGACGAACGGTTTCAAGATCGATTTAATTAAGGAGGTATTTAGAAGGAAGGTTGTCTTCACATTGAACAAGTTGTTCTCACCTCATCGAACTACATACGTAAGTATGTATAAGGTGAGGATTGTAGAAAGTTTTGTGGAAGGATCCATTCATATCAACTGGGGAGAAATCTTTGTGAAGAGCTTGGTGTACATCTCTTCTTTTCTAGGGAATTTATACGGTCCTTTGGAGTGGTTAACTCCAAAGAAACGATGCCTATATCGTTTGGAGTCTTGACTTTCAGACATTGAAATGGAGAATAATGACGCTAGCAGTGGATCCATGAGGAGTATTGGAGGACTAGATAAGCCAGCACCAGAAGGTCTTAAAGAAATTGAAGAGTCCGATGTAGTAGCCCTGGAGTTTGTCAAGAGGAAGAAGAGGCCAGTAGAAGAAGGAAGTTCTCACCCCAACCCATCGAAGAAGAAGTTGAATGGGAGAAAAGTGTAGAGGAGGTTGGGTTGACCAAGACGTCTCGACCAAAGATAATCGCGGTGAAGCCGGGACCAAAAGTAGCAAAGGAGAATGCAAAACCTTTAGCTTCGGTATTATAGTTGTCATAGAAGCTAGAGGCAGTGGTAATTCCGGTTCTGATGGAGTTAAACAAGATGGGGCCAATGTATATGCCTGGATGGGACCCCCATGCTGATGGCTACATGGACTTGATCCAAATGATGAATATACTACCTCTCGTGAAGGAGGATCAAACCGATACTATTTGGCAACTAACAAAGAACGTAGACAAGTTGTCCAAGCAGAAGGCAGAATAGGAGAAGAAGATGCATGTGTCAAAGCAGGAGTATGTGGAGATATGTAGTATTCGGGGTGCAGAAAGCACATGTAAGAAGATATTCCAACACCACCATGTCATCATGGACGTCTCAACTTATCACCAAATCATCCTCAGTCTCAACGTCCAAGGATAACAAATCCACTTTTTGACCCAAGAGAGATATCACATAGTTCTCAAGCGCCAACAAACCCAAAAAGGCATATGCATGCCAACCATACGCCATCAATATAAACATGTAATCAAGCCCTGATTTTATGAACTTGACTTGTACATGGGTTTCGACTTAACCCATCCGTATCACAGTTCATCATTCCAAGTTTGTGTACATCTATGAAATCATACTTTTGTAGGATAAGAGCTCATCATGCAAGCTTTTTTGTAAGCTTGTCAGATTCTATGAATCATTTCAATGGTTGATGAGAATGAAGAAGATGAGAATGAAGATCATGAGAATGAAGAAGTTTCTAAACAAATAATATTTGAAATGTGTCACCTCCCAAACAACTACCAAACAATCTCCTCCATAAAAACTATACTTTGACTTTGGTGCATTGTTGGAACGACTTGCTTAAGCTACTACAAACTCCTTCCCCTCATCATCATGTTGGATAAGCACTGCTCCCAAATCCAACATACTCCAATCAGTTTGTACTTGAAAGGGACTAACTCTCACTAGGGGCAAATGTCAACCTTTCTTTAAGCTCAACAAAAGTTCTCTCTTGTTCATCTCCCCAACACCACTCTTGATCTAGCTTTGATCTAGCTTTGTCAAAACTTTGGCAACAATGCTAAATCCTCGCACATATCAATGATAGAAGTTTGCAAGTCCAAGGAAGGCTCGCTCCCTACTCATGTATGAGAGTTGTGGAATACGCAAAATTGTCTCCATCTTGGTTTGTTGAACTCCCAATCCTCCTGGGTATATGGTATGACCCAAATACTCTACCTACTTCTAAAAGAACTTACACTTTCCAAGATGCAACTTGAGATCATGAGTAATCAATAGCTCAAATACCTCTTGCAAATGTCTCTCATGTTCCACCACCGTAGCATTATATACTAGAATATAATCAATGTAGGCTCGGGCACAATCAAGTTTGATTAGGATCATATCCATCACTCTTTGAAACTCAACAGGTGCATTCTTCAAGCCAAATGGTAAGAACTTCCAATGATACAACAAATCCTTGCCATGTGAATCAATTGCCCAAAAGGTTATCTTGGCCTTATCCTCATTTTGAATCCGCAATTGATGATATCCTGCTCGTAAATCCAATGTACTAAAAATCTTTGCATGTCCAACCACATCAAAGACCTCAAATTGATCATATTTTGTCTGTCCATTGATAGATCGGTAGTCACCATATATACGTCTATATGTACAATTGCCATGTATATCCTTCTTGACTGACATCACCTAGGCCTACTCTCCATATGATATCTCCACTAATCTAGCCTCAAGAAGATCTTGACATCTATTTTGGATCAGATTTCTTTCCATATCGATATATCCATAGGGATGATGGAAGACCAGTGCATCAATTGTCAAGTTAATCTTTATACCAAATCCCGTCAAACAACCTAAATCCTTCATACTAAAGTCAAAACAATTTCTGTTGCTAAACAACAAACTCTTGGGCAGAAAGTTTTTTTCTGCTCTCTCATACCAAGCGCCATGATCTAAGTGTGAACAACTCCATATGCTCTAGATGTAACCTCTTGTGTTGTATCACAATGGTCTGTAGTGGTAACCACTGCTTACTCCCCGCAAAAAACTCCAACCATACTAGAAGAAGACTCTACCTCTCCTTCTTTAACATCCTCATAAGACAAAGGATGAGATCTTGGCCACTTCTCGACCCCAGCTTTTGCCTCCACCGTCTCGGTAGGCAAAGAGCTTACCAATGATCTTACAGTCACACATGTGGACCGCATGTGTCTTTGCTTAGCCAATCTGAGGTTCACAACCCATGTCAAATAGTTCAGGTCCATAGCTTGATCCAACACATGACACCATGATGCCTTTGACAATGTTGGTACTGTTGTAGTACCCGTAAAAAATCTCATAGCTTGCTCTCTCTTTTCAACGTTAGGTTCCACCAACTGCTACAAGCAAGAATCTTATACAAGTTTAGGTCCTCCCTCTCTGTAGGCATGGAAAGCTGGATAACTCAACAACATAGGTAATGCATCTCTTGGTTGACCCACAAGATTCATCACTATCATGGGTGACCTGTCTGCATAGACCACTGCCTAAGAGTGTCTACTTACATCCAAAATACTCTCCACAGTGAGATGTGAGGATCTTTGCACTCCATCATATGCTCGTAATAAAACCTGTCTTGAAAGAAGGTTTGTCCATCATAGATGTGGATGATGTGCATGAGATTCTACTCTCACTACATCCTGCAATACCGCAGGTCCAATCCATGATCGCACCTGATGTGCATTCGTCATCACTTGGGCATACAGATCATCCAACAAAGGAACATTGTCCAAAATATATGCTGATGAATATGTATATTGTACTTGGAGAGTGTAATTAGGGAAGTGAGGAGAGACCACTCGAATAGCTCAAAAAATTCTGAAGTTGAGAGATACCTCAATGGTCTCTTTTTCTCCATATATAGTCCTCAAAAAGGTACAAACTAGATAAGGTTACACAACCACCATCCACTCAATTCCTTGTGGATCGATGACATGGCAGACATCCCTATGAGCACACAGATTGCTGACGTGGCACCTTTAAATACTCCACTAATAGTCAACTCAAGACTATCTATCTCCTCCTTGCGTAACCTCTACTTTAGTTCTCACAAACTAAAGATGGTTACAAATCTCCCTCCTTTTAAGATGCAACGTCCTCGTTGCTCACACGTTCAAGCTCTTGAACGATCAAAGGTGCATTGGCTAAGTTCTTTGCCGGTTTCCAAGTTGATTCATATGATGAATATCCCTTCCATTAAACCAAATACTCTGTTTTTGGGTATCAGTGACCCCGAATCCATTTTTTGAGAATCTTGTCAACCTCAAATTCTGCCTGATCTGCTATCATAATAGATAAAGGAGGAGGGGTTGATGGATTTGTGAACTGCTTGGGATGTGATACATATTTTTGCAGTCATGACACATGAAATATGGGATGTATTTTCATATGCAACGGGAGCTCTAACTTGTAAGACACCTCGCCAACACGTTTCAACACCACAAAAGGACCGATGAATCGAGGGTTAAATTTTGGTGTTCCTACAAGTGACAAATTGGTCGTGGATAGCCAAACTTGATCTCCTTCCTGAAAATTCACCTCCCTGCAATGAGCATATGTATATTACTTTTGTCGATTTTGAGCAATTACCAACTTCTCCTTTGCTTGATGCAGTCCTTTGTGTATGTGCTCCACAAAATCATTGACTACCGCAACTTTGGTTGAAAACTCATGTCATTTAGGAATTCTCAACAAATTAGAAGGTGTCAAAGGATGAGCACCATACATAAAATAAAATGGAGACACTTTTGTGGATGCATTAAGAGAATTGTTATATGCAAATTCCACTAGAGACAGAAGAGTATCCCACTCTTGTTGTTCCTCCAAGGTGAATGCTCGCAGCATATCCTCTATTGTTCTATTGGCCCTCTCTGTTTGACCATCATTTTGAGGATGGTAGGCTGTAGACATTGCTAGCTTTGTTTTGAATAAATCAAACAAGGTTTTCCAAAACAAACTAGTAAAATGAGTTCCTCTATCTCTGATTAAGACTTTGTTTAATCCGTGATTCACAAAAACTGCATCTAGATACAAATGAGCAAGTTGTGGTGCCATCACTGTCTTTGTGGTAGGTCGGATGTGTATCATCTTACTCAGTTTATCCACAAATACCACAACTGAATCATGTCTTAAAGAGGTTTTTGGTAACTCACATACTAGATCCATAGTAACATGTTCCCATCGTTATTCGGGAATGGGAAGGGGTTGTAGTAAACCTGTTGGTTTTTGATTCCCCGCCTTATTTTGTTGACATGCGACACAACTTCGAACATATGCCTCCACATCTTTCCGTATCCTTGGCCAATAGTACACTTGTTGTATGCTCTCCAAAGTCTTTTCAGCTCCCACGTGCCCCGCAATGGCTGTATCGTGGCCTTCTAACAATACCATTGTGCGTAAATGTGGATCTTGAGGGATCTATATACGCTACTCCTGAAATGCTAGACCTCGAACTTTCCTTGCCGTCTTTGCTTAAAGTGCTTTCATGATCTCCTCATCCTCCTTTGTTGCAACCATCATTTGAGACCACCAATCAATTTGGATTTTCACCTCTGTGATATTGTTGATGCACGGCATCCGCGTGAGAGCATCTGCAAGTTGTTTCTTGCCCTCCACATACACTATCTTCACGTTGAATTGTTGACGCCATTCTGCCCATCGAATTTATCGTTTGGAGAGATCTTTCTGAGTTTCCAAATACACCAATGGTTTGTGGTCGGTTTCTACCACAAACTCCTTGTCTCCCAAGTAATGCTTCCAATGTTTCGTGGCCAGAACAATGGCTAACTCCTTTCGTTCAATTGTGTGATAGTTTTGCTCAGCTGCCACCAACTTTCGGGAGAAAAAGGCAACCGGATGCCAACCATCCTCCCACTCTTGTTGAAGAATTCCACCCATTGTTGTGCCTGATGCATCAGTAGCCAACTTGATTGGTCTATTCGGATCATACCACTTAAGAATGGATGCATTCAAAAGTGCATCCTTCAAAGATTGAAAAGCTAACTCTTGTGCGGTCCCCCATCTCCATTTTTGACCCTTTCCTAGCATAGATGTTAAGGCTTGGGCAAGGCATGCAAAAGCTTTAACAAATCTGCGATAGAATCTTGTAAGACCTAAAAAACTCTTTAGCTCAGTTTGATCCTCCCAGTCTTTGTCCATTTCGTATGGCTTCTATCTTATCACTCATGACTTGGATTCCTTTCGCAGTCACTCGATGGCCTAAGTAATCTACTTCAGATTTGCCAAACTCACACTTGGAAGCTTTTAAGATATAACTCATTCTCTCGCAAAACCTAGAGTACCTCTTGTAAATGTCACTTATGATCTTCTAAGGTTGTACTATATATCAAAATATCATCCAAAAAGACAATAACAGATTTGTCTAAACAAGGACGAAAAATATCATTCATTAATCCCATGAAAGTGGCATGTGCGTTAGTGAGATCAAAAGGCATCACTAGATACTCAAAGTGACCATACCTAGTACAAAAAGCTGTCTTCTGAACATCTTCATCAGCAATTTGAATCTGGTTATACCCGCTTCCTCAAATCCAGGTTTGGTGAAGTACTTCGCCCCTTGAAGTTGGTCGAACAAATCATCCATTCGAGGTAATGGATACTTGTTTTTCACTTTTTGTTGATTCAACCCACGATAGTCAATGCACAATCTCATACTCCCATCCTTCTTCTTTCAACAAACAGCAAAGTGACTCCATAAGGTGATATGCTTGGTTGAATGAATCCTTTCTCAACATCTCCTCCACTTGAGCTTTACATTCCTCCAACTCATTTGGAGCCAAACGATATGGAGATTTGCACGTTGTGCTTCCGGGTAACACCTCGATCTTGTGATCTACACGCCTCTTAATGGCAATCCTGCAGGTAGATCATCTCGGAAGACATCCTAATACTCTGTAATAATATCGCTCAACGATTCCGGAATGTAAAGATTGTTCTTAGAACCATCAACATCTCTTATAAGTCCCAAGAAACATATATCACCTCTAGAAATGGCAGTCTTACCAATCACAAAGAGAGGTAAGCTTCTATTCTGATATCTGCTTTTATCTCCATAAATCTTCCATCCAGTACTTTTTACTACTTTCTTTCTCCAATCTCTCTCAGGATTGTATTGCTCCATCCATGGCATTCCTAGGATGACATCATATCGAGCTAATCGGATTACTTTCCATTCAATCTCTTCCTGGTACCCGCCTATGGCTAGTTGTACACTCCGTGCTAATGTCTCAATTGGTTCAGTATGCCCATTTTGTAACTCCACTTCCTCACTCACATCCTTCATCATAATCAATCCTAATTTTATTACAATAGATCGTGACAGAAAATTTTCTGTTGCTCAAGGATCAATTATGACTCTCACCTTGTGTCCTTCCATCATCCCATCTGTGACAATCAATCGTGCTTGTTTCTTGCTCCCTCCATGAGCTTCCAATCGTTATCTTCTTCCAACCCCGCCTTTTCTTCGTTTAGTGGAACCAATAAGGCCGCGAGGCAAGTTTACTGGTGATCTTTGTTTCCCTGCAAGATCTCGTCTTCATTGTCGTATTCCCATCCTTCCATATTGTTGAAAGGCCTTCGTAACATAGATCTTCCTCCGGATGGTCTTGATCGAGTTCTACAGAACTTGGCAATGTGACCTATCCTCCCATATGTATAGCATTGACGATTGTCACGAATCCCCATTCCTCCTCGTTTAACCGTTCCATTATTTGCAAAAAGATCCGATAAATTTGGAATAAATGATCGACGATTATCACCTCCATACCCAGGCAGTGGTCCCGTGGTGGTGCATATCCTTCCCTACGTCGAAGGTTTTTCAACTCCATGGGTGTTGGGCCAAGTGGTTCTCGAACATTGCTTGATGGTTCACCGTGTGTGATCCCATAAGCACCCGAAATCTGTTGAGCAATTGTGATTGCTTCATTCATTGTGGATGGATTACTCACCATCACCTCCTTTCGCACTCTCTCCTTCATACCTCATTTGAAGACATCTAAGGCTTCTGCTCCACTCATATCCATAATGGATACTTGAAGATCATGAAATTCTTCAATGTATTCATGTATGACTCCTTTCTGCTTCAAATCCCACAACTTCATTCATTGAAGGGAATCCACCGCTTGAAAGTTTTGAAGAAGTCCCTCTTGCATCCCACTCCATGAAATAGAAATGCCTCGTTCTGAAAGCATTTGTTCCCATGTAGTGTACCATGTAAGAGCCTTATCCATGAGGTAAGACCGCATGAACATTCATGCAGTAAAATCAGAAATATGAAAATATGATAGATGTATATTCATCCTCATGATCCATCCCTCCAAAACTCCCATGGCTCTACTGCCCTTGTAGGCTTCCACCTTACATGACTTTCCCATATGAAGTAAGAGATTGGCTTGATCTTCCATTTCTTGAAGTCGTCTCCTATTTGCCTCTTCGTTGGCAATAGCAGTCACTTGCGGTTGGGATTGAGTCTCTTGTATTAGAGTTTCCACTTCCATCTCACCAACTCTTTCTCTCTCTACCTTCTCACTCTCTAATGCACAGATCTTGTCCTACATGGCTTGTTGCTTTGTATGTCCATCTACAATAGCTTTTCTTAACTCTTTCATTTCTATCATGATTGAGTTCAAAACTTCACTCATAGAAACTGATGCTTTCATGCTTTTCCACCACTCAAACTAATACAATGTAAGTATAATAACAATCAAATCTCTCAAAATAGGAATCACAAAAGGCCGAGGTGATCCTATTACAGCTCTATAGTACTCTTCACCATAATTTCTAACAATAAAGTCCCTCCATACTCTCTTCTGTCGGTAAATTATTCTAATTTCTACATACGTGTTGAACCGAACCGATACGTGGTTCACGATTCAAATCCATCCAACATTCAGTATAGAATGTAAATGATACAATCCCACGTTTCTCCATAACTGACAATCGGAAGTATCATTGGTACTGATGATGCCATCACTCGAGCCATAAAATCTGCACCCTAATTCGCCACAAGGTACACTCTGAAAACATCCTTCTCCATGAATCAAATATGGATGTTGAATAGATTGGGAAATGAAAAGTTTGGTACATGATTTCTCTCAGGCACATCCATACCTGCAGCCCACACTTTTCCCTTTCCCCCTTACTCTACATGCAGATCAATGACCTTTGCCAGTCTCTATACAACTCTCAAGAACTTAAAGTTATCATCATGATCTTGCTATTCCAAGAGGGGTAATCCACACTCAAGGAAAGAGCAAGTTCGCTTTGATACCATTGTAACACTAGGGAAGTGAGAAGAGACCACTCGAATAGCTCAAGAAATTCTGAAGTTGAGAGATACCTCAATGGTTTTTCTTTCTCCATATATAGTCCTCAAAAAGGTATAAACTAGATACAGTTACATAACCACCATCCACTCAATTCCTCGTGGATCGATGACATGGTGGACATCCCTATGATCACATAGATTGCTGACGTGGCACCTTTAGATACTCCACTAATAGTCAACTCAAGACTATCTATCTCCTCCTTGCGTAACCTCTACTTTAGTTCTCATTAACTAAAGATGGTTACAGAGAGATCGTAACACACATAACATCTCCCAAAACATACCAAAACGTGAATCATGTAGCCCATGATCATAACTAGTCCATATGTGTCCCTAACATGACCATCTACCGATAACAAAATGTATGGTGTCATGTCAAGCAAGATCTTGTGCCCCCAGCAACAAAAAATCTCACAACAAGGTCTGCTGATATCCTTGAACCACCAACAATGGTAGAAGATCTTGATATCATTGCATCAACAGTGCCATATGACGTAATGAAACACGTCTCGTAATCTCATCTCGCTCCATATACAAGTATCAATATGTTTGTATGCCTGACTACAAAACAACAACCAAACCAATGTTAATCCCTCCAAACATATCTAGCACATATATATCCTCCGTTGGATACTGCCAAACAATAGTCGTTGTATCTAGAGTTGACAACATAGTGGAAGAGGGAATAACTTCATTTGTCTCCTCCATTATCGGAGCAAAAGACTCACTCCAAGCTTGATGAATGAACTAATTTGCCATCTGTCGTAGTTGCATACATGAAGTACCTAGTGATTCACTCAATGTGGATGACACTACTCCACTAAGACTTGGCATGATAGCCATATACTCTTGACAAGGACTATTATGTGCATCCATGTTGCCCTCCAACAAATCACCAGGTCAAGTGACATAAGTATTGAAGGCTGCAACAAATGCCAAACCTCCACTTGGTAAAGGGCTGGAACCGGTAATAAATCGTATAGATACTCGACTCACTCAGCCCTTACCAGATTGCCAACCAGGCTGATAAGAGGTTGTCTCCTGCTAATAATCAATGTTAAACCCCATAGGATATAACACTGCCACATCCACCAATACATCATAGGACTTTGCAAGTGTAACTATAGCACGTGTTCACGTTGTAGAGCTATCCTTGATATGATATGGTTGCACTTGCACACTCAACTCCATCTAGGTGATGTATGGTGTTGGGGCATCACTAAAGCTTTCAAGAATGTTTAAATGTGAAATGGACATCTCTCCACATCGGTCTTTCACAAACCAAGACCAAGCAGTGCATCCTTACACAACATAAGGGATTGTGCATCAAAATCCAACAACATTGTTGAGGTCGATAAATCTTTCTTGAAGGTCCAACCAAACAGTAGACACCAGTCATGTTATCCAACATGATCACACTTGGTGACATCTTGGTACGCTCGTATGTTGGGCTCTCTAGTAACTTCATCATTTGAGCGGCAACATCATGTCAAGTTTCACTAGTAGTTGTCGTGATCAACACTCCTAGTGCTATCATTACTAGAAACGACCTTCACATCCTCTTTGCTTTCAAAAAATATGGTTGTCAATTATAGTACATATGATGATGACACCCCCAACGCCAATAAATCCTTGGCTAAGAAAACAGAAAAATGAACAAGCGTCTTTGCCACCCCCAACATTGCAAAGGATGCTACCTCAAATGATTTTGATGGTTGGGCCCTACTTGCTTCATCTCCAAGAACATCAACATTGGCTTGCATCCTCGTCTCTCCAGTAGGTCGTCTAGGAGCCATTGATGAGGTATTCAATGCCTTAGACAATGTGAATGACTGAGAAAGTCTAACTTGTAAGCTAGCCTCCCCTCTTTGTGGATCCAACTCCACAGACACTCATGTAGACTCAATAGTATGTGTTGCACTACAAGTCACATCAATTGCACATGGTTGTGTAGTTGCACACATGTACTCTACAACATCTCCATCATATGATGTAGCTCTAGAATCTTATCTTTGTTGGGCTATAGCCATACTCGATATCTTTTGCTCCAATCAAGATGTCATGTTCATCTCATGACTAACCTTATGGGCTAACACTTGACTAGGGACTGATCCTCTATCACCATCTCTGCCACCTTGAACTCCTCGTCCTCTTCCAGGGATTGCCAAGGCAACTCTTGTTGATCGTAGTTTTGGATGGAGATCAAAACTTTGATCAATCATGTGAACAAAATCTGTGACAATGCTCACATGATTTTGATCCAACATGATCCATCCTTCGACCTTGAAGTCAATCCTTCTTGTGACGAGGTCCAACAAATATCCAACACACTATCCCAATAACTAATTATTGAACTGAAAAGGATGGCAATGGTTTCATTGCGGGACCTTCACCATTCTGTCCGGATGGTTGAGACTATTCCACATGTCTACCATAACCACTCCAAGTTTGTGTTGTAGAATGGTAACGTGAAGGAGTTGACTAAGTTGGTGAATCCTTGTTGAACCTAGAAGTCACCATTCTCTTCTTGCATGTTGAGTTCAATATGCTTAGCAAGACAAAATACAATGGTTAATGTAGATGATGTCTCTTGTAGTAAGATGGCATCTCTCACTCTACGTCTCAACTCCATGTCCAATACCCCATACCAATATTGTACAACTTGTGCATATGTCATCCCATAGGTAATACTAATCAAACGACACATTTGAATATACACCTCTCAAAAACTTTCCCCTGTCTTCTGTTGAAAAACTTGCAAGCCTCTTAGCTTGTCGGTCCTCACCCCTTGGTAGTCTCTTCTCAAATGTGCAAAGAATTCAAGAATAGAATTAAATATTGGGATCTCTGAACTCTTCCCAACTTGACTAGCTCCAACTGTATCATCAGTGTTAAGTATAGAGGATGAACTCGCATTACCAAACACTATACTTGAAGAAATAGAGATGTAGTTTGGAGACCAATATTGTATCCAAAACTCAATCTCCTCATGGTGTTCACGCAAAAACTCATGATAATCTTCCATCGGTGGATCCTTTAAATGTTGGAATAATCTCTTTCAAGCCATAAAGGTACTACACAATGTAGAGTTGCGCATCCGTTGTAAATAACATAATGAGTTCAACTCATGATGAAGTCATCCAACTCAATGGTACTATGACATACGGGCTGAATCTCACTCAGGTTTACCTCCGATGGCTTTTTAGAAGCTCATCATGATATTAAAGGACTTGTTCCCACCCTATGACCATGACCTTAATGCATACTCTTACACAAACTCTCAAATTCTAAACTCCATGATGCAAATTCTCACAAAGAGTAAGATATCACTCAAAAGGAAGGGATATTTTGATGATCAAAAGTCTTCATTGAATCAAGGCTGCAACCTTAACATGACTTCTCAAAACCAAACTTCCCAAAACAAGATCTCTCCGAACTAAGATCACAAAACTCACTTCTCTCCAAACTAACTCGAGAGGTGCTTCTCAACCTCTCTATGTATACTACTTAGAATCTTACCCCAATAACTATAAATAACTATAAATAACTACTGTAAGTCTAATCGAGGTAGAGATCACTAACCCCCAATGAAAAGGGTACATGACAACATGCAATTGGTCCACTTGGATCTTCTAGAAACCCAACTATCCTCCAATTGACTTTAGTGTACCAAGTCAATCTCGCCCCTAGATTCTAGGATCAATGAAAACTAGTCCAACCAATGAAAACTAGTCCAAGTCAAGGAAAGTCAAGATACCCATGTGATAGAATCTGTTCCTTGATTCCTACTAAACAACAAAATAGTTGTTCTTATCTATCATACAAAAAATTACTTTATATTTTCCTCCAACTTAACCATAACTAGCTAAAAGTAGTCATGACTAACATAGACTTAATTACAATTTAGATATACTGATATTTCATCCTATATGTACAACCATGGGTCTTACAATACCAACTGTACATGAATATCGTATGGGACCCTTGGTGGCCCCATAGATATCGTCCATGTTCCACAACAACGATGTGGGTACACACTCCAAGATATCATCATGCTCAGCTCTGTCACTCTCCGATACCAAATCAAAATCTTCTGTAAATCTCAAAGGCCAAGGTTGGTACCACACTCCGTTACGGGTGCATCTAATGCTAACGTGAGCACTCTCTCCTCTAGAACCCCTAGAGAACTCCATTGTGACACCAATGTATCACCTTTGTAACCATACACCAACATGTCCGTAACTAAAACAAAAAACCGTAACACAAGATATTTGTCGTGCACATAAATATTACATTACAACATACATCATTGTCACATCAAACATCACAATACATAGATCGTTGTACATCAACACAAGTGTATCACAATAATCTTTTCTACTCTCAAAATGTCCACAATGACACTCCGCTCATAACCATAGAATAAAAGAGACATTACAGTCGAGCCAAATCCACTTTGTGCTTCAAAGACTCTAGGTTCCCACACTAGCTACTATCCACCATAGCCACATTCTTAAAGGCTCAACTTCAAAAACTGCCCTTCAATGAGCTTTTATTCAAACTCTAGCCCTTGAGGCCTATGACTCCTAACATCACTATCGGCCCTAACAGCAGTCCCAGTATGAACGGCGCTAACTACACAATCGGCTCTAACTAAATATATCTACTTTTGCATACACACATCTACCTAACTAAAGAGGTCATTACATAAGTTGTGACAGCTGTCGTGCACATGCATGTTGCATCACAACATACATTGTTGTCACATCAAACATCACAATACATAGACCGTCATACACCAACATAAGTGTAGAAAAATTGCCCCCCCTAATTGACGGTTAGGTCCCTCTAACACCAGGTAGTCATCTAATCTATAACATGATATGACCTTCATGGGACTAAGATCAAGATGTTGGATGTTATAATGCCCCATCGTTAGTCGGCTATTTGCAATCCATACCATATAATGGTCAAACGTGTTTGTCTGCTAATCACATCGAGGACATCTCCACCGCCAACTGGGCACCGTATTGAGAGGAGGTGTCAAACATGCCATATGCCATCCTCTCGAATAAGAATCACAAATCAACATATTGGCTGCTCCACCAGCTGATCCACATAACATACATCTCAAGTCTGCTTGCACAACTGTCAGGCTTGGATCCATAGTATCATCAATGTTTGGAATTTTTGGCGTAGTTAGAAGGATTGGTAGGATTTTTTTGTGTTTGTGTAATAAAGTATTATATTCGGAGGAATGAGAAGTGTTTTTTTACGAATATATTGAATTAGGAAGTGTATGGATAATGTAGGAATTCACACGAGCGGAAGAGTGAGTTAGAGTTGGCATAGCGTTGGGCGGTTGTAGGATAAAGTCTCGATGACTCGTGTAGTTGTGTGCCAAGAACTTGTAGAACCAATGAGAACAAGAAAACAAGCAAGTACTCGATGTTACATCGAAGAATGATGAGAGAACATACAATGCGCAAGGTGCCGATGGGAAGAATTTATCCACTCATCTTGATGGCGGATTGGACGCCGGTGGAATTGCTAAGACTTAGAGAACTTGGAGGTGTCTTCTTGTCATAGCGTTGTGATTACCTCTATCTGGAATTGTATGAGGAGTTGATAAGGGGGAGAGCAATTTTTTTTGTTGGAAGACGAGTGCAATCTGAATAGTGGGATGCAAGATTATAGATCAAGGCAATAGGTCGCAACTATGACAAAGATAAAGACGGTGTTGATTGGGAACGATCGGCATTGCACACTGGATTCAACTTCGAGGAAAGATAGTGGTTTAACTCCAGAGAGCGGAAGGGGATGAATGGTTACAAGATTGATCTCGTCAAGAATGTATTCAGAAGGAAGGTCGTCTTTATGTTGAACCAGTTGTTCTCACCTCAGCGAACTACTTATCAATTAGGGTGAGATCTTTGCGAAGAATGTTCAAGCAATGGCTGCCAAGTTGAAGGAGGATGATAAGAATGTGGTGTACATCTCTTCTTTTCTGGTGAATTTATACATACGCTTGGAGTGGTTAACTCCAAAGGAACGGACCTTTGTCGTTTAGAGTCTGGACTTTCAGACATTGAGATGGAGAATGACGACGCCATCAATGGATCTACGAGGAGTATTGGAGGAGTGGATAAGCCATCGCCGGAAGATCCAAAAGTAATCAAAGAGTTAGATTCAGATGCAATAGCCTTGGAGTTTGTCAGGAGGAAGAAGAGATTGGCAGAGGAAGGAAGTTTTCACCCCAGTTCCCCGAAGAAGAAGTCAAATACGGGGAAAAGTGTCGAAGAGGTTGGGTTGCCAAAGATGATGGCAGTGAAACGTGGGCCGAAAGTAGCAAAGGAGATTGCAAAACCATATGTTTCAATACTATAGTTGTCCCATAAGCTAGAGGTAATGGTGATTCCGGTTCTGATGGAGTTAAACAAGATGGGGCCGATGTATATGCATGGGTGTTCAGTAAAGGAATTATGTTTTAAAGTATTCTTGCATTTGATTTAACTGATGGGATTAGAGTTTATGGTCGAACTCTTCAGATCGTGAATGGCTAGAGTCTCCTAAAGAAGTCTAAACTTACATATTCACCATCTTATATTCGTTTTACACCCCATTCCCTTGGGAACGAATCTAAATCACTACAATTGTCATTTCTTTGTGGAACTTGTGTGTTACAATATTCTCTCTTTACCCAAATTATTGATTTCTTCTTTTTCACAAGTTCAATAATATATTTTTTCCATATGTAATATTTGTTCAACTTGTTTTAAAAATCTATGGATATGTGAAAAATTAGATGTAAATTATTTTCATCTTATTAACAAATTTTGTTTGCATTAATCTAAAAATTACTCATGTATACTTCTTTTTTCCTGTTAATATGTAGAAAAATCAAGTATCTTAACATATATGTTAAATAACAAAAATATTTATTATAAAAAATTGAATCAAAAAATATTATTTATACTTTTTTAATCATAAAAGTATATCATATAACTAGTATATGTAGATCTAGAGTATTTTATCTATGATATTATTATTATTTAGGCTTGACAAATCAATTATTGATTTTTAAGTTCATCACACACAAGTTAAAAATAATAATATCGTTTTTTAAACAAATGAATAAAAATTAAAAATATGTTTTTTAATTTTAAAATAAAATATAATTCATTAAATAAAAAAAATAAACTATTAACAAATATTATATATATTATCACAAGGATCTTATTGATGTTTTGAATTTTGAACATAGTTGTATGAATTAAATTTAACCAACTTAATATAATTAATATAATATTAAATTTAAATAATTTTTTAATATAATATTAAATTTTCATAATTTTAATATATTATAAATTAAAATATATGATTTGAGGCTAAATTGTAATGTATTGAAAATAAAAAATATGATCAAATAATCAAAATACATCTAAGGTTGTAAAAATTTATAATAAATTTAGTTCAACATCCTTAATTATACTATTTTATTATTAAATTTTTATTTTTATCATTAATTTGATTCCAAAAAATATAAAATATTGAAAAGTTTCATGTTTTATTGCAATAAAGTTTAATATGAGGAGCCATTAAATACATATATATATATATATATATATATATATATATCATTTCGTTATATTTGGAATTTTTTTCAAAAGATAATTTTTTTTCTTAAAAAAGGTTACATTATTTTCCTTTTTTTTAATCTTGTTATAGAAATCAATTTATGTAAATAAATAATTTATGTTTATACACAAAATTTGGTGATTCACATTCATTTGAACTTCAATGAATTATAATTTTTTCATGCATGGCTATTATATCATAGTCTCATTAATACTGAAAAAGAATATAGTAAACTATAACAGTGGGTGAAACGGTAAACAATGAGTCACACATGCACCAAAGTAATCGACACAAGAGATACATATTCTTGAGGTTACGTCCACGTGAACACAAAAATCGCTTAATTGATCTTAAACTCTCTCTCTCTCACTTTCATTATCTCAAATTGCTCCGTAAGAATCAACTCTAGTGTGTCCCACATAGCTTCCACAAACCCTCTTATATAGTAATGCCAACTAAACCTAGTCATCATCTAACTAGAGTAGCAGCATAAGCATAGTGAACCAAGACATAAGAGTAAACCCAACAATAACCATATGAACACGAATAAACTTACACATTTTATTTTTAAATTTAAACTTATCAAAATTAAAAAATCTATTTGATTTTCTTGTTCATTAGTGGTATATCTATTAAATTATTATGAAAATTTTAATATTATTTTTATTCAACTTTATTTATCTTTCAAATAAATATGAAGCTTCTTTGTTCAAATTTTAATAAAAAAATTATATGAAAAATTATTTTATTTTATAGATATTAAAATCTTCACTTTATATCATTTTTTATCATTTAAATTAAATATATTTTTTAATAATTTATTCTTAAAAATATAATATATATAAAATATACATAATATACATAAATATCAAAATTATACACTTTATTTACTATGCTCATGGTTGTTAAACAAAATAATAGGTTAAAAGAAAAAATTATGAAATTACATCTTAATCATTTTGAATTGAATAAAGATAATCTATATATAATATATGCAATATGACTTGGAATTATTTTATTATTTGGTGTTTAAAATCATAAATATATCTTTTATATAAAAAGAATAAAAGTTCCAGAAGTTGAAATATTCATATACTCAATCACAAAAAATTTAGCAAAGACAGTTAGAAATAATCTGATGTCCTCATGAATGAACTAATATACCCTATTTTTTAAAACATATTATTAGTTATATATGTACCATGGTGTCAATTATCCACACTAATCAAATGTATGCTCTAAATTAATCAATATAAATATGATAATTAATTTATATTAGTTTACACTTAATAAAATAAGAATACTAAGAAATCTAATTACAAATAGTATTGTACATTAATTACTAATATATATAATTATTGTACATCCCACACACTATACGTTGGGTGTGAAAAAAAGTTATTTAATATTGTATATATTCATATCCTATAAGAATAATATCACTTTGTCTCCAACTGTGATTGTGATGTCTCCTACATGCAAATTGTAATAAGAGTGATAACATAAGGTCTAAAACAAACATCATCAATCAAAGCTATCTTTCTCTCAATAGCAAAGGCAAAATGTAATGTAATGTATATATGATGTCTAAAATACTAAATGTAATAAGACAACGATAAATGTGCACCAATATATCTATCATGATAAAGTCTAACACACTTGTTAATATAATTATCCATATATCATTAATGCGTTCCATACATCTCAAAGGCCACTGGAATAAAGATATGTCTTTATGTAATCCTTGGTATTTGTAAATCTTAGCACTAGCGCTAATCTACTCAGTCCAAAAATGGTCATACAATTTGAAGAGTGTGATGATACACCCTCATACCAGTTGATCTCTACATGTTGAGAAAGGATAGAGTTTATGTGGCTGATGTTGTGGTTACTTATATGACTTGAGTCACTACTGCCATATCACGATGGAGAGATGCAGAGATTAGCATTACCACCAATATCTGTAACTACTAAATAATGTGTTAAGGGACATATCTTCATTCCATTGCACTTGGAGATGCATGCAGCACATAGACGAGATATGAAAAATTTTATTAGAGGGTGTGTTCAATTTCATCATGATAAATATATTGATATATATATTTATTGTTGTCTTATTGCATTTATTATTTTAGACAATATATATGCATTACATTACAATATACTTTATCCTCGTCTATTGGGAGAAAGATAACTTTGGTTGGTGATGCTTGTTCTAGACCTCATGTTATCAACCGTAATGACAATATGCATGTATCATACATTAGAGGCGTGTGTGGAGACATAGTGATCTAACTCTTTCCTTTTCTTTTCATCCCCGGATTGGTTCTTTTCTAGCAAGCTTTGGCTTTTGCTTTGTACCTTTGTCGATGAGATTTCATCACAATTTTTATTCCATGACTCTCTCATTTCTCTCTATAGGAACAATAATATAGATGACCAGCAAGATAGAAAGAGAAGGTGTAGGTAATTGTTTGATAAAAAAGAAAAATCAATAATAGAATGATCAATAAAGGGCACAACTATAATGTTAAAGTCAATACAAGCTGAAATTTATATCTCTGAGCGCCATACAAAATACACAACTTTTAGAATAAATACTCAGCAGTGTCAAAGTGGGACAATTAGAATATTATTGCTGTAGTCTATTGAATGGGGCATGAACACCTAGAAAACGATGTTCGTTACCTTGAGTTACAAAGGTACTTTCACAGTTTACTAGAGAAGGCTATGGATATGTTTTGGGAAAAAAAGTTTGAATTTTCTTAGATATGTTTGAATATTTTTTTTTTTACATGATGGAAATGGTTCAACTCTACTCTAGATAGAGGTATAATATATTTTAGTCAACATGTATACATTGCTATACATAGAGCACTAATGATTATTCAAATGTTTATGTAGTGTGTTTGACATACATCGTTCATTCCTATTAGGTGTAGTAGTAGTAATTACCCCTTTGTTTTCATACCTTCAGGACTTGATGGGGTATTTCCATACTTTTTACTATATTACTTGGTACCCTAGACAAAGGGTACATTCCTATACATTTCAGTGTCTAACGGACGTGTTGCTGTCGATGTACATCGCTGGGTTACTGGGCCTGTGTGGGTTACTTGGCACACTCTAATGCTGCATATGTGGGCCATGTGTCCGTGACCTCAGCTTACTTGGCACCACCGTGGCGACATACGGTCCCGTGTATACAAAGGACTCAGTCGCAGACCCTCGAGAAGATGAACAAATGTCGGAGATGAGGAGCGAGATCATCCGCAACGCAGTGATATAATGATGAGCTGAATCTACTGTAACAGAAAGGCATCGCATCGTACTGATCATGCCGTGTTAAGGTAATTCAATCGCGTCAGTGAGTTTGTTTGTAGGCTGTACTGTTGATACGTGGTTCCCAGTTCACCGTTGTCTAACTTATGATCCATGGCCCCGACGCCTGAAGTTGACGGTTGAGTAAATTCTGGAGATGATCCCATGATGTATGTATGAGATGCAGTTGGTGGTGACTGGGATAATTAGTGGCCGAATTTGACTGGGTTTGGTGCGAATGGAATGACATAAGATTGAATGTAACAAAGGTAGATGTACACACTCGTGAGCATGTAGGGTTTGCATCATCGGAGTGTGCGAACGCCTATCATGAGGACTGATTCTTCGCTGTCGATTGATGATCAGGATGCAAGAGAGTTGTAGGTTGGTGGAGGTGGTGAGGGTGAGTGCATTAAGTGTGAAGGAAAAGCAAAGGATGGTCGGAGTAACTGCCATGAGGAGGAAGAAAATAGAAGGATGGAGAAGAAGACTTAGAAAGCGCGTGGTTGTTTTCCAGCACTAATAATAATCTTCAGAGAGTAAAAGTGAGGAAGACGATGAGATTTGAAGAGGGTTTAGTTAACGCGTTGAAGTTATGTACTTCTTATCTTCTTGATGAGAAGGACAGAAAGGGGCTTGTTGGGACCTGGCGCTGAAGTCAGACCCAGAGGATTGGACAGAATAAAGTTAAGGTGTATGCTATCCAGCCAGGTCGATGGACGAGCTCTTTGAAAAAGGCATCTGAAGTGGCCGAGCTAGACGTAGACTCCTGGCTTAACAGTGAAATGGTAATGGGGACGTGCGGCGCATTTTTTTCTGGATTGTTGACGAAGGTGAGGAACGCAGCTGTGATGAAATACTAGCCAGACTTGATGTGCAGTTTAGAGAGAAGTGCTGTGTGTGAAAGGATTAGTCCTTGAAGTTTGGGAATATGGGTGAGCAAGCGCTGACAGGCTGGGAGCTCATCAGCTGTCGGACTCGCCTACTTTCTTGCTGCTTTCGAGGCACACTACGTGTATGACCCTAGATCAGTTAGTGGGTCCGGAGGTTTAAATAGAGGATGGTGTTTGTCGTGAGTGTGATCTAGGCATCTTTCAGTTTTTCTTTTCCCATTGACGAGTAAGCTGAGTTCAGGTTCCTCGTCAAATTGTCTGAATTTCATTGTGGTGCCTGCGGGTGATTGAGGAGGTTGTATCACTACAGGACGCGTGATTCTTCCCTCGGGAATGGCATCACAAAGTACTCCCCCTGAGGTTGCCATAGATGCTTCTCCACGAACTGGAGTTGCTGACAGGAACGTGGAATCGGAGCCTCTACTCCGTGCCAATGGCGTGAAACTGAGGCGAGAGCTTAGCCTCTTTGATTCTCTCAGGTGGGTGAGACCAGGGTTGTGTGCAACGAGCATGAACCTAGCTGTTGTTTCCAACGTGTTTGCGCTGACCTGGGGAGCTCATCAATTAATCATATCACTCTGGATTTCTCATTTGTTTTGTGGATGCTCTGAACAAATGAACCTGGACATTGTATTTACAAACGGTTGCTCAGTCCAAGATGTATATGAGGTGACGGGATCGGAAACTGTTAGGGACTTATCATCGTCTAGTACTGTGCCGGAGCCAGGAACTGTCAACTGTACAGTCCTTGCTACACATCCCAACATCTCTACTAGCATATCAGTGATCTGGCGAAATTGTTTACCTTATGATTGTGTGACCATCCATTGACGTACATTGGCATGGGACAAAATAAAAGCCCAATTACACACACCTTCTGATGATAATTGTGTACAGACCATCATTACAAACTGGAATCTGCTGAACAACCTCGTGAATCGGAGAGAGAGCGAGTAAAACAGCGCTACCGCAAGTATACTCTAGACTTAGGTTGATCAAAGGTACAACGTAGAATGTGATCGAAGGTAGCGAAAAACGACGAAGATGGAGCAAGAGATGAATAGTAGAATTAATATTGAATGAAGAATTGGACTACAAACTTTCTGGGTGTGAGAATTCAACAATTCAACGACATATGTTCAGGTTTCCGGACAAGTTTACGGGTTTCAGATGACCATAGGACAGTAGCATGGCTGATAATGTCTTCCAAGTCAGAAGCCAGGCTCAAACTGCTGGAGATCGACGATACCCTGGCAGTCATGTCTGGGATTGTCGCTGATATTTTTCTAAATCACATGAGCGGTATCTTCAAGTTTCATACTCTTATATAACAACCATTGCTGGCCCTCTTGTCATAATTTATAAGGAGAACATCCCCTTTGGCTGACGAGAGAAGTGATGCATTTTCTTGGTGCAGCATCAGCGTGGGGATCATAGTTGGTAGTGGGATATTTACTTCACCTGGAGTGGTGCTGCTAAATGCTGGAAGCGTTGGCGCGGGTCTCCTATCGTGGATTGCAGCTGGAATGTTGGCCCTTTTGTCATCACTTACGTTTGCAGAACTAGGAGCGAGCATACCATTGGCTGGCGGAAGTGGCGCATTTTACAAGGTCGGTCGATTTGAGACTGATACATTGACCTCTACGTTATCGAAAGAGTCAGGTCGAGTCTGAGCTCTCGATGTAGTTCACATGTCAAGATCAATTTGAAATTTTGGCGAGGTAAAGTATGCTAGAATGTACCTCCGAGTCCTTTCTCTTCAGCAACTGCGGAATTGATCGTCTACTTTTTCACCTATCTGCATAGGTGAAATAAACGACTGGCATGGTCCCGAGAGATTACCTCTATACAAACCCAACTATACAAACTCCGACCGAACAAGGGAGGGTAGTCTTGGTCCAGCTTTGAGTAGATCAGCCTCTCAAAGTGTTTCCAGAATATCCCATTTCCGTATTGTAAATGTTTGAAGAGTGTTACCTTGAAATCTGCAGGTGGCATTTGGACGACCCTGGTCTTTTTTCTATGTCTGGAGTATGTTTTTCGCCGTCATGCCGGGAAGTATTAATCTCATTGCGACTTCGTTTGCTCAGTATCTCTTAGCCGGTGTAAGTGGACCTCAGAAACCTGAACAATTGCATAGTTCTAAGATTAAGCAAGAGAAATAGCACCTCGAATGTGGTAACCTGCGTGGGAAAGTCTTGCTTCGCGATATGTTTCACTTGTTAGACTGTGACATATGATGATGACGTAACGCATGATGCAACTCCTTGATTTTCAATTCAAGGAACTCATAAAATTAGCGAAGTTATCCAGATACGAGATCCAGAATTTGGGCGCGTAAAAACCGCACGAGAATTGATGATTTGTTGGGTAATTCAGCACCTGTAGCATGAAACGTCGAGGAAAGAATTGGCAAAAGAGATATATGTATGTTAGAAGCAAATGTTCACGTCATTCTAAGAAAATACCTTCTTATCTAGCTGTAGTAGGGAGGAGAACACATTCTGAGCTCCTGGATCGTCTATAAGGATGAGTAAGCAAGATTTAGGGTTAGGAAAGTGTTGTAGACAGTCACTACTGTACCTGTACATCCTGAATAATGCGTGATGTTCATACCGGTATCATACAGTAGGTGTCCAAAATGTTTGGAGTGTAAGGTTTCTTAACGTTCAACATATGTTGGGTAAAGGATACAGGCCGAAAATGCTTACTCAGTATGTCCCATATTATATACATGTCTTCTACGCAGATTTCATCCGTTGAATTGGAACCTGGGGAACTGAATGGAGATGTGCGAGTCAAGTACATTGCTATATTGTGCGTTGTCATGCTTACCCTTTTCAATTGTGCCGGTTAGTTCTTCTCTACCAATGCCTCAAGGAGATGATCGGTTGTTGCATTTTGTCGATGCATATTAAGGCACTGCAGTTTTTGTCTGACAATATTGGACGTCCGAATTGTAATGTCTGATATGTATGCGTCACGTGGCCCAGGTGTGCGTTTTGGTGCCGTGGTACAGAATCTACTTGGCGCTTGTAAGGCTGCCCTTGTTGTATTGGTTGTTGTCTTAGGCATCAGCTTCTCCATCAACGATAGAACAGTGCTGAAAAGGAATATGGCAAAACCGTTTAGAGGATCTTCTCTCTCTGGGTTTGGTCCAAGTATGGTGGCTGCCCTGTGGGCTTTTTGTGGGTGGTGAGTTCACCATTCTCTGATGTTCCGAAATTCTTCGCCTCAGTGCTGTTCTTACGTGCAAGTTCTCTACTTCTGTGTTCGACTGTCATCTTATTGTATAGTCATTCAAATCGTTTAATTTGTGATGATTCAGGGGTGATGTTGTGTTTCTTGCGGAGGAGCTGAAAAATCCAGACAAAGATATTCCTCGTACATGCTTTTACTCAGTTGCAATCGTGACAATAACTTATGTTTGTTCCAAACTCTCAAATAAGCCCTCCCCGTGTTTTCTTCCAATGGCAAACCTCATATTCCACGTGGAATTAAGGGAACGAATAGTTTGCCTCTCAGTTTTGAGTTGTCCAATACACATGTCAGCTGCTTTCCATATTTCATAATGAGGCTGCAAGTTGAATGCCTAAAAGAAGTCACGCTATATTTTAATCTTTCAAATCGTTGTGAAAGCTGATGTCTGACAGGCAAGAAAACCTTATCTTCATCCAGAGCGACGGATTCGATGATCTTTCACAGGCTATACACACACCTTTTTTACAAGATTATACAATTTTGAGATGCTGATGTTTGGGTGGTTCTGCCGCAGCTAGCTGTCAACTTCTCGTTCCTTGTTGTGCTTCCTTCCACAGGTAAGAAACAACGAGACTGCAAACAATCTGATCTTCTGTTTTTGTTTTTTTGGGTTTTTGTTGTTGAAGGGTAATATGTTTTTGTAATTTGACCAGTGTTAAAGGTAGTGGTATATTAAATTATGGTTTTGCAAGGTGTTACGCAGTTTCATGTTGGTAACTCGTCTTTATTGTTGCAGATAGCCGTGAGAAGGAGTAAGTCTTATTTGATTTCTAAGACTCTTTCGAGCATGTTTTAGTCAGCCACGTCATAGCGAGTATTTTGTCGATATGACCTGAAAATGTCTCTTTATGAGTATACTACAATCTTGTTTTGCTGTTGTTGCAGATGTGCAGTCATCTGTCACTGTAGCAATGGATATGGGAAAGGTAGTTATAGGTCAAGGTGCAGGAAGGTGGATAGCCATCATTGTCGCTATTTCACTGTTGGGTTCAAATAACGGGGTTATCATGTGCGGTGGACGCTATCTGGTACGCACCAATAGTCAAATCCTCTGCTCCAGCTTATACCACGGAATAAATTGTACGGAGAAATTTGTATGAACTTGTTAAGCATTCTTACAGTTACACGTGTCTGGTGGCTGATTTAGCTACTCCTGTTCGATATTGTGTTCTGTTTCCTGCTGTATCTTCACTTCATTTCCTCACCTTGTGTGCTTTTTTATATGGTTGGGTTATCAATGTCCTGCTTATTGATATTCTATATAGCACTGCAGCGTGCAGAGTGTGGGCACATAGGAGGAATATTATGACCATAGTCTGGTTATCTGTGCCACCATTGTGAGATTGAGATGGACGTCAGACCACAACCTTGCAAAGCTGGTGGAGCCAAAAATGTTTACAGTTTCCTTCTATATACGTGCGATATGTAGAAATAATCACTCCTTGTGTTGTTTACAGTATGGTGCTGCAAAAAGTGGTGAAGCCCATCGTTGGTTGGGGCATGTTAGTGAGTTTACTAGTGCCCCAACTACAGCTCTTATTTGCCAGGTGAGCGTCCTGTAATGGTCCATGACTTCTAAGTTCTTGACATATTTCTAAGTTCCAATTACTCAAGTTTCCTCGTTGGATGATAAAACAGTTACTTTTTGGATTAACTTGTCTCTGTTTCATCAACGCATGGTTCGTGGGAATACAATGAACACAACAACGCTATCCGGGAGATAGAAATGAACTGTCTACCGACACCTGTTGTTTTCTCTACCGTGCAGTTTTGGAAGCCCATTCTGAATATGGGCTTCTCTTCAAGGTTTTTAAATTTGGCTTAATCTCCAATATGGGTGAATTCGCTTTTTCAGGGCGTTTGGTCTGTCTTCCTCCTCTTATGTTCCAGCAACTTTTTAGAGGTAATGTATTTTGTTTACTTCTGTGGAGTATGACCGTCTCTGGCATTGGCCCCTCTCTGGTTTTGAAAGACATGACCTGTGTCATGTCAGGTTCTCGTGCATATTGATTGTCAGCATGCAGCTGAGCAGTGACTTCCCTATTATAAGATAATGTTGCACATCTCTTGTGGGTTGAAGAACAAACAGAGGAATGCCTATATTTAATATGTTGTTTCACTGAGTCGTGAGGTAGAAGTATCCTGAAGTGGTTGTTAAGGCTATCTGCAACACGGTCCAGGTCTAAGTTGCAGACGGTGATGCTCTATTCTGGCCCCAACACGAGAGTTAAAAGATTGTTGATGTAAAACTTTTGCATGTCCTTGTTTTATAATCCACGTTCATTAAAACTTCCTGTGTTGCTCTTGATATGTCGTACAGATCCTTAGCTACTTCGGGGCAGCATCTTTTTTTATTTACGGTCTAAGTGCTGCGGCCCAAATTCAGATACGCCACAAACTTCCTGATTTGCATCGCCCTTACGGAGTACCCTTTCATCCAGTGGTACCGATTATAGTCATTTGTACTTGCGCGTAAGTCTGCCGATTTGAATGGATGCTGATATACTTTTTTGTTTTGTTTTTGTTTTTGATTTGTACATGCAATGTTGATATTGAGCGTCAAGTTAGTTGATTTGAACCCTTGGCATAGAAGAACTTGGACCCTGCATCCTTTCATAGAGTGCTGTCTATTGTAGGTGGAACATGGGAAAAGTTGTTGACCATCGTTGGCTGTCTCTATCCAGGTATATGGTTTTCTCAACAATATCGACCAGCTTCTTCCATTCTGCATGTGCTATCGTATTCATGTTCATATCCTTCCCCGTGTACTATTGTCTGGTGGAAGGGAAAAACCCTGGAAGCGACACTAAGACATCCCTCCTGATGTAACTTCGTCTGATCTGTCTAGAAGGGAAATTCGCACCTCCATTGTTTCAAATCGAGCGTTCCAAAGCTTATTTTACCAAGTTTAATTCATGAATTATTGGCATATAAAGTTAATCGAATACACTTTCATAAGAAAGAAAATTGGAGACCCCGGGACTAATCTACAAAGCACATTGATGATAGAAATTTGCAATTGACTTGTAGACTTAATGAGGAAAACCGACGATTGGCAGATGTAACACGCGCTGTATAGATTACTTTTATAACACGAGAGAAAATATGGCCATTGCTGGCATTTACTGAACACAATTATGACTGGTACGAAAATAGTAAAAATTATCTCCCTTACTTTGGAGACATCATTTGATCATTTGTTGACCTATATTTTTGGCCCTAGTACTTCTTGCGGTAAAGGGATCATTCCCGTAACTTTACAAATCAACTTTTAAAACTTTTTCAGATCAACACAAATAGTTTAGGGGTGGGATAATGTTAAGGAAATGGATGGGTTGATTAGCGTACAAAAGAAATGAAGATCAAATTTGTTGCTATGAAATTTTGATTTAAA
This sequence comes from Marchantia paleacea, assembly GCA_014180765.2. Taxonomy (NCBI): domain Eukaryota; kingdom Viridiplantae; phylum Streptophyta; class Marchantiopsida; order Marchantiales; family Marchantiaceae; genus Marchantia; species Marchantia paleacea. The sequence continues at coordinate 696,752 of MUAA02000137.1, forward strand.
GTTTGTGGAACAATCTATTATATACAAACGACGAGATTTTTTAAAAATTTGACATTTTCTAACTCTTTCGAAATAAATGAAGTATAAAAAGTTATACTCAATTTTTTCACAAGAACCAAAGCACTGTTTGAAATTGTCTCATTTGACTCAAATTCTTCAGTAAATTTTTTTTCATGCGAGGTTGAATTGTGAGAAATGGTTATAAAAATTTGTGCAACTCTTAAAAAAATATTTACTAAATAGAAATTTAAATCTTATTGATTTATTGAATGTTTATCAAATTTGATGAATGTTAATTTTAATTAAAATATATAATAAAGAGATAGTTGAGAAGGTTGACGTGACCTAAATACACATAAAATTTTATTTTTATTAAAAATTAAAAATATTTTAGAGAGATAAATAAATAAATAAATAAAATTTATTATATATATATATATATATACATATATAAGTAGTAAAATATTTTACTTGAATTTGATACATGAACTTAAAATAACCTTGTCATAATTCAATTATGACAAGGTTCAAATCTGATAATTTTCCAATATGATATAAAACCTTGTATCTATGTGTAAAGCAATAAAGGTTGGACTGTGAAAATCCACATGCTAAATCATGAAATGCAAGGAGGAAAGGTAAGAGTTACTCATGTTGTATTTGGGAAAAAAAAAAATCAAATTTATTTTTTTAATAATAATTTTTTTTCAGAAATAAAATCTATTAAATAATTAAATCTACAATTGATTATGATTAATATATTTTCAAAAAAAAAACTCTTCAAATATTTCCCTTATGCAATCAATTTCAAAATATTTATTTTCATCATATGTCATAACATCATATATATTTTAGAAAATCTCAAAATTCATATAAATTGAAGTTTAAATGATGTTTGAAGGAGACAAAAAGCTTTAAGCATCGGATGATTTGTTGTTTTTGATAGGGAATGTACTAGCAATCACAAAATCATAACTTAGATGAATGTGTACAACTATTAAGAGATTTCATACCAATGTTATTTTGTATTATGACTTTCTTGTAAGAAGTGGGAATGTTCATGTGAGGATTTTCATACTTTTTTAGTTCTTGCATCATGATTTTTTATTTTCTAAAATGTTTATGTGAGAATTTTTACATTTCTCTTGTCTTGTATCATGATTTTTTGGGGTCAAAATTGTACATTTAAAAATCTTTATTATGTTATCTTACATCATGACTTTATTGTTAAAAGTCATGCAAATAAAAATTTCTTTACTTTTTTATCTTGCATCATAATTTTTTTTGATCATATTGATCATGTGAAAAATTTTACATTTCTATTGCCTCATGTTTCACATCATAAGAATGTTCATATGAGAATTTCTGTCTGTGTATTTTATCTAACAAAATAATTCATATCTATTGATTCTCCATCTAGATTTAATGTTGTTTGCATTCTATTTGATTTCAGTTTGATGGATATTGTCATTGTTTTCAACAAAATACATCATACTTTTACTTTGAAATTGGGTGTAGGACATCTAATTTATCTATTATGTTGAAGTAAGTATTTATTGTTTGCCTATCATATTTGATTATCTTGATAATATGTTGAAAATTCTTTAGAACTTTACGCTATGGTTAAATCTCGAAATAAGCTCACTTGTTGATATAGACATTACATTTCATGCTACTAACATATCTTGTATTTTTTTCATTTTCTTCCATACAAAATTTGTTCAAAATCATTAATTCATCATAGCCAAATGCTACATGTTTTTCTTGAATACTTTTATTTTATATGTATATATTTATATTTTCATGCTATTATTTAGTGAAATATATTAAAATATTTATTATGATGTATTAGTGAATATATATTTATTTTAATTAAAATTTTTCATATTAAAATTGAAAAAAAATTCAACATTCATGCAAGGATTAATTTGATATAAATTGTAATATGTTCTTCATGATGCAAATCATGTATCATTTAAATTTTTTTATTATTATAAAAAAAGATTAATATTTAAATCAATATTTTTCAAATTTTAAATTTTTTTTTTGTTTTGCTACCTTTATAATGTATCAATTAGAATTCATTATTCACAACTTGTCAATAATTTCTAACATTTTATCCTTAAGTGTATGACACATTTCAATGATGTTTTTAGAAAGCTCTTAGTTTCACTATGGAGAGTTTTCTTGTATGACACTTTGCAAAACCTAGACAAACCAATTCCATTTATCTTCATTTTTAATCCGTCTGATTGCATATCAAAGTACAATAATTTGATTTTTTTTGCATTAAATAATTAAAAAATTTTTTTAGGCTATGATCAAATGCAAGAAAAAAATTCCAATATCATTTTGCATATTTTTTATGCATGAGATAAATGTTATAATAGTCTAAAAATCTCATTCTCCATCATATTTGCATGGCCTTTAAAAATAATAATTGATAATTTCATATATGAACATATATGCAATTATCAATTATGTGAGTATTTCCAAATAAGAATGATACAATAATGGATTTTCAGGATTAATTAATTTATAAATATTTAATATGAACATCCTTAGTACATGTTATATGATGAATGCATTAGATACACAATGAATTTATTAATCATGTTGACTTAAACATAATGATTACACCTTGCAATGCTCAAAACCATATGAGGTAAACTTTTTTTTTGGTCTTTTTTCTTAAATGCATCTAAGTCTAATGTTTTTTGGATGAATCATCTTTGCTTCAATTTACAAGTGCTAAACTCTTCTTGCCTTGATCAATATGATGTATCTTGGTATATGCATACAAAATAACACGTACATCCTTAAGAATAACACTCACATACTCTAGGGATGTAAATATCACGAATGACAATCACACTTGTTATTTATAACAAGTGTGATTTTTTAAGTTAATGTATAACCCACTAGCAAGTCTATAATCCTAAGTTTTTCTAGAGCAATGGACCACCACTTGCCTAGATCACAAGATGATTGAAGGCGGTAGCAATTACCCTCATAGGTTCCATAGTCATTTGATATGGTCAAACCCCATGTAATGCAAAGTCCACCAAAATACAAGTGGATTACTGATTGTCGTCAAAAAACGTATGTCAGACGATTGCAGTCTCTTCATAGAGGTCATGGCTGAAGTATGTAATGTGTAGAAAAAACAAAAAGGGCTGAAGGAAAATACTAAAAATGGTAGAGAAGCTTTCACCTGATTGTGAAGTTACCACAAAACCACACCCGGGAGTAGTATGAAGCATCTATGTTCTTGTCGCAATATGTAGTGACAACATGGGGAGTGGTTTGACCATTGATCAATTCAACAGAATCGAACTCTTATGTTCATAGCATGAACATAAGAGTTCGAGTCTGGACTGGACAGAATGCAGTCCGTGGATAGAGAGTCTGTGTGATACTCATCCTCATGAATCAAGTGTGTAAGCTCTACATCCACTGTGCTTTCGAAATTATCAATTCTTGGGGTGCATGGCAAGACTATGTAGTTGTTGAGGAAGAGGAAGTTTAAGCGATTTCTGATTCTATGAGTGATGAGACAGCAGCTCAGCTTGTGGCTAATCTGTGGACTGCTTACGTGCTGTTGAAGACCATTGCTGCACCAAATGGGGAATACATCATCTCATCGGCGGCCGGTTCTGTTGGTCAGAGGGTTGGTTCCTTGTATATACGCCAAGTGGCTGGTCACATCTTCTCCCACCTGTTGATCATCAAAAATATGATACTCAATGACGGGAGCGAAAGGGAAAGAGTAGAGTAGAGTAGGTTCCACTAGATTAGTTCTTCCCATATTGTAGAGTTATACTTTGCTAAACAAAACATGGAGAGTGAATAACCAATTCTCTTCATTTTTCAATTTCGGTTCTATTGATACTTAAATTGAACACTATTGAGAATGGTATAGAAATATTAATAAATTTATTATTTTTAGTATTTTGACATACTTATACATAAGTAGGAGAGATCGCAAGAGAAAACCAGGGAATAGCAACACATCCGTAAGTCATAACATTCTATCATCTTTGTTGGGCTTGAAATTCTAAAGCTATTCTTTCAACTCCCAGATTTTTGGTGTATCCAATGGTCCACTACTTGAAACACAAAGTCATATGATTGACTTGAACATGTTCATCCGTATTATCTTTGATTCTAAAGAACAACCAACAAGCGGCATTAGAACAAGAGGAAGTGATACATGTATCACAATTGAGATTGGAATTGAATTGGGAACAAAGAAAGAGGGGAATGAAGTGAAGAAGTGATACATGTATCATTTCTTTGTCAAATAAGAATCACAAGATGTTAGATTCCACTCCTACGTTACACTTTTCACGAAGAATCGTGTCCACCATCAAATCAGACTTATGGATCGGGTCTTTTTTGTTCCAATCTTTTGAGCGCCTGGCTCTAGAAGAACCCTCCTGAACCTCATATGAGTTGACAATCTCTTCTTCTCCTCCTCAGCACTCCACATCGAGTTCATTACAACTGGTAAAACTTCAGCGGAATAAGATTACGATATCCAATGATTGGACCAATAACTCTCATCCAAACTTCACAGAAAATTTCTCTACAACCTTTTTGTTTTCTTTGAAAAGTTTTATATGTTTCTCTCCTCTACATCTCTCACAATAATTATCGATTTACACACAGTATCACAAGGTAATATGTAGATCCTTGTGTACTAAAACCATTACACATCCCAATTCTTGACTCCAATTGCTCTCAAATTTCATGAGAAGGTCATTTATCATCCAAACTTCAACTATGGAAAGTTTTATTCACGAAACTTTCTGATAGCAAAAAATATGATCGATGTACTAACTTTGTGACAGTCAGTGCAATCTTGCAACTTTGATTGTATACACAAACTTCAACCTATCACTTTGTACTCAAAACTCATCCAATTGAGTCAAAATTTCAATCCAAGCACAAGCCTGAGTTAGTTGAATCAGATCTCTCAAAACCCTTGTTGGATTCTCAGAAACACCCCAAATACACTCAAAGATCTAAATTTTCCTCTCTATCTTTGAATCATCATATCAGAGTGGCAAACCCCTCAAATGCATCCATTCTTAAGCCTACGTCGTAGCTCTTCCCGCCAGCTCTCCAACACTGTCCCCAAATCTCCAAATCTTGTCTCGAAAGGTCTCTAAAACTCATCAAAAGCTCAAAGAAGTTGCCCAAATGCCCTCATTGGCCCAAACTTCAATACCAATGAGAATGAAGAGTGTCATTTTGACCTCTAGTATGGCCAAATTAGCTCCATATTAACTTAGAGCTTAACAACTATCCTAAACATAATACTTAGCCATCATATACACAATATGAGCTGTCACTAATAAAGAGTCAAAATGACAACTCGAAACCGGCTAAGTATGAACGGAACTACAAACGGAACCGGGGAGTTTATAACTTGAGAATAATACTCTTTGCCAAAGTTCCTAACAATCAACTCCCTATGGCTTATTTTCGGTGAACAATAGTGATGGATTGGAACCCATGTGTTGAAAGTCACCACTACTGGTAAGTTCAGATCCATAGCACCCAAACTAAATCAAAACGTATACTATTAGGCCCCAAATCGTGCCGTAGGAAACAACTGGAAGAATAATCGGGTTTGGAGAGTTTATCACTTGTTGCATAAAGTTATCTCCAAAGTGATATACTAACCACGTCCAAAGTGATCACAATAAATACACCAGATGTTGATCACAAATGGATTGGGCATCGGTACATCTAGAGAATCATGTTGTTCTCTATCCATGTCCTATGTCGGCTCCACTTCGATCAGATAAGCTCCTTAGTCAGCAAAGTGATGTGTCTAGATCTCTCCCATACCCTTCCCATCCTGTCTGCGTTTTATATCTGATAAGCTCCAAGATAATATCTCTTGGAGCCTTTCTTATATCCTGGCCCTATAAAGTTGATCCAACGGTGGGCTCTTAACAGTCTTACAATGCGCCGTCGGTTATCCCAACGTAAGGTATCACCGTCATGACAACAGCTCTGAAGATGACACATGTCATCATCTTCTCATAGTAGCCGTGCCACAACACGACAATGTGACTTCCAATCAATCATTATTATTTATAAAAAATAAACCATAAAGAGTTGATTGTTTGGAATTTTGACAAGGAGTATTATTCTCAAGTTATAAACTCCCCGTTCATAGTTCAACTCATACTTGATCGGTTTTGAGTTGTTATTTTGATTCTTTATTAATTACAATTCATATTATTTATATGAGGACGAACTAGTATGTTTATGTTAGTTGTATGTAACTAAGAGCTTTCTCTTAGTTAATATGGAGTTAATTTGGCCACATTAGAGGTCAAAAACTTGACTATTCATTTTTATTGGTTGTGGAGTTTGGGCCAATGAGTGCATTTGGTGAACTTCTTCGAGGTTTTGAGTAGTTTTGGAAGCCTTCAAAGGAACCATTTGGAGATTTGGGGAGAGGGTTCAAAATTGACAACGAAAGCTATGAGGTGGGTTGAAGAATGGATGCAATTGAGGGAATTGTCTTTCTATTGTGGTGATTTAAAGTTGAAGAGTGGAATTCAGATCCTTGAGTGTGTTTGGGTTAATTTTGAAAACTCTACAAGAGTTTTGATAAATATGATTCAACGAAGATATAGTTTACATCTCAGGCTTGTGTTTTGATTGAAGTTTCAATTCAATTAAATGATTTTTGAGTGTAGAGTGATAGCTTGAAGTTTGTGCATACACTCCAAATTATAGGATTGCATTTACTGTCATAAAGTTAGTATAGTGATCATAACTATTTCTATCAAAAGTTTTCATCAATAAAACTTCCAAAAGTTGAAACTTGGATGATAAAAGACCTTCTGCTTAAATTTGAAAGCAATCGAAGTGAATAATTGAGATGTGTGATATTTTTAATACACAAGGGTTTACATATCGCCTTGTGATGTAGTATACAGAGAATTATTTCTAGAGATCTAGAGGAGAAAAATGTAAGGAAATTTTCTGAGAGAAAGGTTGTAAAGCATTTATCACTGAAGTTTGGGCAAGAATTATTGGTCCAATCGATGAATACCACGATCTTCTTATGTTCGATTTTTACTAATTGCAATAAACTCGAATGTGGATTGACGAGGGGGAGCAAAAAGGAATATTAACTCACACAAAGGTTATTCTACAACCAAGTGCTTCAGCGTTCTTAGAGAGAAGCAATGTTCATACAACACCGCATGGAACAATGCATGATATATCATGTCTGGTGTGTCATCATTGTTAATATCCCAAGCTCATCGAGTTGATATAGGTCTATCCGTGCCTGATGGCTACTGGCCGTAGATATAGTGTTGTTACGTACCGATGGTACAGATCTGTTTAGGGCTAGCCCGAGATTAGGGTTTCCCGATACTCACCCTTATCTCATTCATGTACACTCTCTCTTTACCTTTGGTGTGCTCTCCTCTTCTTGGAGTGATTCCTGAAGAGATGGTTTCTCAACATGGTATGAGAGCATGGTGGGAGCATTAGTTTTGTAGATTATACATAAAGGAGTGCTGGAGATCAGTGAGGAGTGTATCTCAGAATTGGAGGTTGTCCCGCTGAAGCAATTATATTGTTGGGGAACCGTTTCGTGTTTTCTCAGAATCTTCAATCGCATTTTCGGAGGTCAAGATGATCGTTTTCGACCTATTTTTGATTGCCCAACCCTAAAGAGAGTTGTCTTGCGCAAAATGATTGAATTTGGTAGCCATGAAGTTTTCGTGTGATTTGGAGTTGTTGGTGATAGTTATCGTCTTTCCAAAATCTTTGAGGAGTTGTTTGGAGGCCTAAACGAAGTTTTTTAGAGGTTTGAGGGTTTCTTCTTGAGCCAAGGCTCTGCCTTTGCTCACCTTTGTCAGAGCTCCTGCCACGAAAAATTTCAGCTCAATCGGAGCTTTCTTCGTCGTTTTCGCTTAAGTATTGTGCAGGCGCTGAATCGCGAACACATTTCCTTCTTCGTCTGCGGATCAAGACATGCACATTTTGTCAGTTTCTTGAGTTTTGCATGTTTCTTGATCGAGGTGCAGAGGAGTTATTTTTCCGCCGTAGTCGCGGAGGTGTTCTTTGTGTTTGTTTTGTGTCTCTGCAGATACTTGTCGTGTTGGGGTCTTGATTTCCGCTTGTGACCACAACCATGGCAGAATCTGTGAGCATGATCACTGGAGAGAAACTCGACAAGAACAATTTCCAAACATGGAAATTTTGAATGAAGACCTTCCTTCAAGGACAGGGGCTATGGGATCTTGTGATCGGGGAGGAGAAAGCACCAATCGTGGTTGCTAGTGATCTTCGCAGTGAGTAGACATTGTGTGAGTGGAGAAAGCAATCGTATCAAGCCATCCACTACATTGGGCTCACGATTTCAGGCTCGATGATTGGTCACATTCAAGAATGTGACACACCCAAGGAAGCTTGGGACGCGTTGTCACAAATGTTCCATTCGGGAACGCTTCGGGAAAAGCCGCAATTCTTTAAAGCAATTCAATACGGTCAAGAAAGGCTCGATGTGTGCCAGTCACTACGTCAATCACATCAAGCAACTGGCAGATCAGTTTGCATTTGTCAATGTTCAACTTGATCTGACCGTGATTATCGGTGCAACATTGCAAGGACTGCTTGCCGAGTACAAGCAATTCATTACGTCAATTTTGACCAGAGAACCTCTTTTGAAGTTCGACGAACTGGTCCCAATGATGTTGGTAGAAGAAGTGCGAATGTTTGACAATACTAGTGCTTCGTCCAGCCCGCAAGAAGGTGTGTTTTTTGCAGGTTATGGAGGTCGAGGCAGAGGTCGTGGCAGAGGAGCCGGATATGATGGTGGTAGAGGTCGTGCGCAGAACAAGGCGTCGAACCCCGGCCAGTGCACCACCGTTGCCGTAAGGCGAGGTTAACACCTGCAACTACTGTCACAAGAATGGCCAATATGCCAAAGATTGTTACAAGAGTCAGAACGATTTGCGCGGCGGACCCAACAGGCCATGTAGCCGTGAAGAACGACTACTCATTGTGACACACCGTAGTTATCTTTGCTTTCGCACTTGATAGATAGGGTGATCGATTCGAGCTACCGACCACATGACGCCGCATCAAGAATGGTTTGCGCCGCTTCGACATTTGTGGAGACTTCTCAATTCATGGTGACTGGAGATGATACGAAGCACGAGATCAAGCATAAGGGTAAAATTCCACTTGATATTCCAGGATCTAATCTTTCTGGAATCGGAAACATTTTACATGTTCCTACTCTGACTCGAAATCTGCTATCAGTAGGACAGATGGTAGAACAAAGTTTCCAAGTGTGTTTCAACAAAGATGGATGCTTTGTTGAAGACTCCAAAGGTATTGTCATAGCTCGAGGAGCGGTGAGTGGTAGACCTGTTTCAAGCTAGATGATACGGTTAATGTCAAGAAATGTACCAACTCTTGTCATTACGAAAGTGGCTTTGTAGTATCTGACATAGATATTTGGCATGTTTAAGTGGGCATATGAACTTTCGTAAATCAAGACTCTTCCTCGAAGTTCAGATCTAGTCACAAGTTTGCCCAACTTCACTCTTGCTGAGCCCACTGCAATGTGTCCCGTTTGTCAATTTGGCAAGCAAGCTAGACAACCCTTTAAGGGATCAGGTAGGAGAGCGACCAAGCTTCTAGAGCTGGTGCACACAGATTTATGGACTTCTTCTCAACCAAGTTTATCTGGTTTTGAGTATTTCGTGTCCTTCATTGATGATTTCTCTCGCTACTCCTGGGTTTACTTCCTTAAGAGCAAGAGCTCTTTAGATGTGTTGTCAGCTTGCTTGCCGAACTTTCCACACCTTGGTGGAGAAATAGTGTGGACAATCTATCCTTTGTCTACGTTCGGATGGAGGAGGCAAGTTTATGTCTGGAGAATTCACTGCTTACCTACATTAAATGGCATACTGGCGCGTAAGACTTTGTAGTTATACTCCACAAACGAATGGCGTTTGGAGAGGAAGAATAGTCACATAGCGAAGGCACGCTTTGCGCTATGTTGAACGAGAAGAACCCCGCCTAGACCATTCAGGCGTAAGTCATTTCCATTGCGGTGTACTTGATGAATCAAACTCCGACTGCAGCAGTTCACAACAAGACCACGATGGAGGTATTCACATGCCACAAGCCTGATTACTCATTTCTGAAAGTTTTCGGTTGCATCTGTTATGTACACATTCTACACACACTTATGAGAAGGGCAAGAAGCTAGATCCGAAAGCTGAGAAGTGTATTTTCCTTGGATATGCCTTAGATACGAAAGGATATAGATGTTATAATCCTTCCTCTAGGAAATTCTATATCAGTAGAGATGTTGTATTTGAAGAGTTGCAATCTTGGTATGCACCTGCGATTGTTCCAGTCATACCCACTCTTCCCCGCTAAAAAGCGCACCAAGGAGTCCGGCCCATTGTACCTTTACAAAGTGGAAGCGGAGTCACACAGTCTAGAGCTGAGTCTATTGTACCTGGAGCTGCTACGGATGAAGTTCATCGAGCACCATCCATACCGACTCCTAGTCTTGAGGATCATGTTATTTTGCAACATATGATGTCCTCACCACGGATTACCGATATTCATCCGTTGGATGAAGCGTCCCAAAACGACGCTGCTGGTACCTCAGATCCAAAGCAAGGGGAGACAAACAATACATCTGATACTGCTTTATGTAAATCTAAGAGAGTTCGGCATCCGGTTCAAAGATTTATGCATGGAAGTTTCCTTGCTGATCATCATGCATACATGACTCACGTTCTTGTTGAGCCGTAACCGAAGACGCTTTGAGGAGGCGATGCACAAAAAGAGTGGATTGAAGCCATGGAGACAGAACTTGCTGCACTTCGTCACCAACAAACATGGAAGTTGGTGGACTTACCTCAAGGTAAGAAAGCGATTGGTTGCAAATGGGTCTTCAAGGTCAAGCGCAACTCGGATGGCACTGTATCTCGATACAAGGCCAGATTGGTAGCCAAGGGCTACGCACAACATCATGGAGTGGACTACGAAGAGACATTTAGTCCAATTGCCAAGATGGCAACGATTCGTACGATGGTTGCTATTGCTGTCAACAAGGGATGGCGAATGCATCAAATGGACTTCAAGAACGCCTTTCTCAATGGAGATCTCGATGAAGAAGTCTACATGCAACAACCACCTGGTTACGAAGATCTGAAGTTTCTTTCCCGTGTTTGTAAGTTAAGGAAATCCCTCTATGGTTTGAAACAGGCTTCGAGAGCATGGTATGAGAAGATCAATTCCTTTCTCATGTCTCTTGGATTTGTAGTCTGTCATTCCGACTCATCGCTATACTGCATGAGATCAGGAGTTCATGTAGTGATGATTTCCATCCACGTAGATGATCTTATTGTCACTCGGAACCATGAGGAGATGATTTCCCGCATCAAGAGTATCTTATGTTCCGAATTTGAGATACAAGACTTAGGGTATCTTAAATTCTTTCTTGGTGTGGAGTTTATTACAGAGGAAAAGGATATGTGGCTAATACAACGCCAATGTGCTTTAGATAAGCTTAAGGAGTTCAAGATGTCTGATTGTAAACCAATAGACACTCCTCTCCAACAAGGTCTAAAGCTAGAGTTAGATGATGGAGAGTTACTTGTAGATCCCCGCCTGTGCAGACAAATGGTTGGGAGTTTGATTTATGTGACTATCACTAGACCGGATTTGAGCTATGCTGTTGGTCTAGTCAGTCAGTTCCTGCATGCTCCACGGGTACCATATGATGGCGGTCAAACGGATTCTCCACTATGTGAAGTCCACACTTCATTTTGGACTTCGACGTCTGATTTGGAGGTTTGAACTTTTGCATGGCTACACCGATCCTGATTGGGCAGGAGATATTTCTGATAGGAGATCCATGTCTGGATATGCGTTTGGACTTGGGAGTGCGGATGTGAGCTGGGCTTCTAAGAAGCAACCGACTATGGCACTGTCTTTCACAGAGGCAGAGTATCGTGGTGCTATGAATACCACTTGTGAAGCAGTTTGGTTTCGTTACTTGCTTTCTGATATTGGAGTAGATTATCCTAGTCCTACAGTTATCCTAGCTGATAACATTAGCAGCATGATGTTAGTTAACAAACCTGCTTTTCATGCTAGGACAAAACACATTGAGGTGCACTATCACTTTGTTAGGGAGAAGGTCCTTTCAGGTGTAGTAGATCTTAGATATATACATACAGGAGATCAGGTTGCAGATATCTTCACCAAAGCTTTACCTAGAGAGTCGTTTGCTACATTTCGACATTGTCTAGGAGTTTAGGATGTACAGTTGAGTTTGAAGGGGAGTGTTCATATCCCAAGCTCATCGAGTTGATATAGGTCGATCCGTGCCTGATGGCTATAGGCCGTAGATCTAGGGTTGTTACGTACCGATGATACAGATATGTTTAGGGCTAACCCGAGATTAGGGTTTCCATGTACTCACTCTATATATACAGGGGAAGGCGAAGCCTTCCCTATCTCATTCATGTACACTCTCTCTTGTCCCTTTGGTGTGCTCTCCTCTTCTTTGAGTGATTCCTGAAGAGTCGGTTTCTCAACAATCATCTCTTTACCTTGCAAGGGCTAAAGATCCATGTGGGAAAGATGCACAAAGATTATGATGTATCATTTCGGATTTGCATGTGAGAAGGGCGATCTCATCAACATCAAAATTTTCCACTTGTGTAACCAATCTTGGTTAGCTATAGTTAGTTTATCCAAAATATAGATTGGTCACTAGATCACAAAAAGATAAGATAATGGTGTGCACGATCCAAAAAATAAAAGGTAAATGATGAGGTGGCTATCATGCATTGGTGGATCGGATTGTGTGCTAAACGTCTTTTAGGAATTGGTTAGGATAAGATAACAAAACATGCAACCTATGCATGTTAGCCATGTGGCATAGTTTGGATTTTGGACTTTTCTAGTCCTACAGTATATAAAGCAAGGAGAGGTCTTGAGAAGTGATCTCATCTTGAAAGTCATTCTAGAGTCATTGCCTTCAGTGTTACAATGGTATCAAAGCAGGCTTATTGTTCCTATGATTGTGGATCACCCCTCTTGGAAGAATAATCTTGGTTGGTATAATTATTTGAGGAGAGAGTGTTTGTTAGAGGCTAGTTGTGACCATTGAGCTGCAAGTAGTGGAAAGGGATTATTGTGGGTGTAGGTTATGGATGGGGGAGATAGAATAGTACAAAGATTAACATTTCTTAATCCTTTTCATGTCAAACTGTTATACATTGAGAGAGCAAGGTTGACTCAATATTTAGTTTATCATTTTGGTGCCAACTTCATGGACCAAGTGATGAGATCTTGAGATCCAATTATCTTACCTATAGTCACCTACAACGTTACTTGGGATCTCACAATATACATTTTAGTTTAGAGATGGACCTCAATAGACCACCACCGGTGAGATTCAACACACGGTGTGAAATCTATTGTGTGTATCATCCTAAAGCTATGTTTCGGAGCCTAGTTATTAGAAATTTTGGATAGGAGTATCATCAAGAGGTGATAACATCACCTATTCCTTTTGTGTTACCAATCTTGAGAAATTGGAGAGTGTTCATCTTAACCCTATACTGAGAGAGAGTGGACGGAGACGAAGAATGGAGGACACTTTGAGAGAAATGATTCAGGAGTTGAGAGATTTGAGAAACGCATTTGAGCAAAGCCAAACTTAAGTATAAGAGTTGGCTCAAGAATTGACAGCAGCCAAAACGAGAGGAATGAAAAATGAGAGAATGAGAGGAACCCAAATGGAGATAGAGACGTCACCATCAATGATGAAGAGTGAAGAAATAGTGAGAGCCTGTGCTCTTGAAGCCCAAGCGGCATAACAGCGAGAGAGATAGATCTTCAGACATCCATGATTTTGAAGATGACAAAAGCTTATAAGATAGAATCTTATCGAGGAAGTCGGACCATGGGAGTTTTGGAAGGTTGGATTGAGAGAATAGAGTACCATCTTGCTTTGTTCAATATCAACGATCACATTGTAGATCTTTTTATTCATACTTTGTTGTTGGAGAAAGCGTCTACTTGGTTTCAGGATTGGATGATGGAGCTCAATGAGTCACGCCAACAAGTTACTTGGAGTGCAATGAAACGAGGTCTTCTTCAGGATTTTCAAATAGTTGATCCCATAATCACAACACGGATGAGGTTGTGGAAACTTGAACAAAAGAGAAGTGTGGAGGAGTACAATGAGGAATTTTGAGATCTTCGAATTCAGATATGAGATATGAGTGAAGCTGAAGCCCTTGATTTATTCAAGAGAGGGTTGAAGAAAAAGATTCAACATGAGGTGATTTGGGACAATCCAAGCAACTTGAACGAGGCTATTGCTTGTGCACAACGAATGGCCAACGTCTATCACAACGGTGGAGAGCTATCAGTTCTCACAAATCAATACTATGGACCAATGCATATGGAGTTGGGCAACATAAGGAGAAGAGAAGATTTCATTCCAAGAGGAGTGAATGCACAAGGAGGAGATCATCGCAACTCGAATCCTCATCAAGAAGCAAATTCAAGAGGAAGAGACGGAGTGGATGGGAGACGAGAAATGAGGCAATGCTATAATTATGGAAGATTTGGTCATATTTCCATGAATTACCGAACCCGAGTTGTAGCAAGAGGAGCTAGACCTCCTTATCGACGTGCTCTCAACAATCTTGAAGGTGGAGACAAAGTGACAGATGACAATATGGGAAACAACAAGCACCAGTAACCTTGCCTCGCGGCCTTATTAGTTCGATGGAAAGGAGTAAAGGCAGCAAAAACATGAGATAAATGGTTTGAGAAAGAAGGAAACATGTTGGATTGTGACGGATGGCGAGATAGAAGGCGTAAAAGTGAGAGTATTGATTGATCTAGGAGCTAAAAAAAATTCTTATCTCGATCTATTGCTATAAAGTTGGGATTAGCTTTAGAGAAAGATGAGAGTGAAAAGGTAGAATTGCCAAACAGACAAACAGAGAACATTGAGAGCATTCCTAGGAAAGTGGAGTTGAAGATTGGGCAATACAAGGAATCGTTGGAGTGGAGAGTAATTCAATTAGCTAACTATGATGCTATTTTGGATATGACTTGGATGGAAAAATATAATCCTGAGGTAGATTGACGAAGAAAGATAGTAAAAACTATTAGTTGGAGGATCTTTGGAGATAGACCTAGATTGGAACAAAAAAAAACTTATCTCTATACGTGATAGGAAGAACCGCTATCAGTCACAAAAATGTATGTTTTTTGGGCCTAATAAGAGATGTAAGCGCTCCAAAAGAGCAATCTTTTATACATGAAGAGTTAACTTGTATCTTGAATGAGTTTCAAGATGTTTTTACAGATGATCTGACTTCAAGTTTACCACCAAGAAGGAGAGTGGATCACAAGATAGAGATCTTACCAGGAAGTTCTCCTTCTTGTAAAAGTCCCTATCGACTTGCACCAAACGAGCTGGAGGAATGCAAGACACAATTGGAAGAATTGTTGGAGAAAGGGTTTATCCAACCTAGTTGTTCGTGAAGAAGAAGAACAGCTCCATGCGGATGTGCATTGACTATCGTGCACTAAATCAACAAACAGTGAAAAACAAGTATCCATTACCGCGAATGGATGACTTGTTTGATCAATTTCATGGAGCTAAGTATTTCACCAAACTTGATCTTAGAAGCGGATACAATTAGATTAGAGTGGCTAATGAAGATATACAAAAGACAACTTTTAGAACTAGATATGGACATTTTGAGCATCTAGTTATGCCATTTGGTTTAACCAATGCCCCTGCCACATTCATGGGATTGATGAATGATATTTTTCGTAAATATCTAGATAAATCAGTGATTATCATTTTTAGATGATATCTTGATATATAGCAAATCCTTACAAGATCATTAGAAACATCTACGAGAAGTACTCCACGTGTTGAGAGAAAATATGATGTATGCTGAAATGTCAAAATGTGAGTTTGGCAAAATCAAAGTAGATTACTTAGGCCATAGAGTTAGTGTAGAAGGCATCCAAAACATGAATGACAAAGTGGAAGCCATTCAAAAGTGGAGTGCTCCATAGAATTAGATTCAACTACGTAGTTTCTTGGATTTAATCGGCTTCTATAGAAGGTTTGTGGAAGCTTTTTCTCGTATTGCTCAAGCTTTCACAAATCTCTTAGGCCAAGGGCAGAAATGGCAATGGGGTACAACTCAAGAGATTGCATTTTAGGCTTTGAAGGATGTGCTCTTATATGCATCAATCCTTAAATGGTATGAATCAAGTAGACCAACAAAACTTGCTACGGGTGTATCAGATGTGGCAGTTGGAGGAGTGTTACAACAAGGATGGAAAGATGGATGGCACCCAATTGTCTTCTTCTCACGGAAACTTTTGCCGGCGGAGCAAAATTATCATACCAGAGAGAGAGAGGAGTTGTGTTGGCTACTAAATATTGGAAGCACTATCTCGAAGATAAGGAGTTTGTGGTTGAGAGAGACCACAAGCCTTTGGTTTACTTAGAAACTCAAAAGGATCTCTCAAAGCGACAGATTCGTTGGGCAGAATGGAGACAACGTTTCAATATAAAGATCGTGTATGTGGAGGGGAAGAAGCAACTTGCCGATGCATTGACACAAATATCATGCATTATCACATCACAAAGGTGAAGATTCATTCTGAATGGTGGGAGAACTTGAATCGAGCTACCAAGGAGGATGAGAAGATTGCACAAGCCCTTGAGCAAGGTAGAGCACATTTAAAATGGGGATTGACGCTCTATAAGGTAAAGATTTGGATACCCTCAGATGTTGCTCTCCGTACAACAGTGTTAGAGGAGGCACATGATTCAGCTATTGCTGGCCATGTAGGAGTGGAGAAGACCATTGAAGGCGTCCAAAGGGTATACTTTTGGCCAAGACTAAGAGAGGATATCACCAGCTATGTTTGAAGTTCTGTGGCATGTCAACAAAAGAAGGCTAGTAATCAAAAACCAACAGGTCTACTACAACCTCTATCAACACCAACTAGAAGATGGGAGCACGTCAATATGGACATTGTATGTGAGTTACCAATGACATCTACGGATTATGATTCGATAGTGATTTTTGTCGATAAATTGAGCAAGATGATCCATGTTATGCCCACAACAAAGACAGTTACTGCACATGAACTTGCTTAAATTTATATGGATGCAGTTTTTGCTCAACATGGTTTAGCTACAGTTCTCATCATCGATAGGGGCACTCAATTTACTAGCATGTTTTGGAAAACCCTATTTGGGATATTCAAAACAAAACTAGCCATGTCTAGAGCTTATCATCCTCAAACAGATGGGCAAACTGAAAAAGCAAATAGAACTATTGAAGACATGCTTAGAGCTTTCACATTGGAGGAGCAAGATACGCTTTTACCCTTGATTGAGTTTGCTTATAATAACTTAATCAATGCATCCACAAAAGTCAGCCCTTTCTTCATGATGTATGGAGACCATCCCATCACACCATTTAGCTTGGTGAGCGTAGGTCACATGTAGGAACCATCAACCCAAGTTGAAGCGGTGAACGAGTTTGTGGCACGAGTCCAACGAGGAGTGCATAAGGTAAAGCAAAAATTAGTCATTGTCCAAAATCAGCAAAAATAGTATGCCGATGCTCATCGATGACATGTGGAGTTTCAAAAAGAAGATCAGGTATGGTTGTCTACTACAAATTTGTCATTAACAAGGGTTCGAAAGTTAAGTCCACGATTTATTGGACCCTTCTTTATTGTCCAACGGATTGGAGAAGTTACCTACAAGTTAGAGTTGCCAACACACATGAAAATACATTCCATTTTTCATGTGCCTCTCTTGAGGAAGTATACTCCACGATCTTCTTCCTTTGGAAACCCACATCAACCTCCTCCTTTACTAGCCATGATTGATGATGTAGAGGAATATGAGATTGAGAGAATTCTCAAGAAACTAACAAGAGGTCAGCGGAATCCAAAAGTGGAATATATAGTCCAATGGAAAGGTTATCCACTTTATGAAGCTACTTGGGAACCATTGACAAATCTTACAAATGCCAAGATACTTGTAGAGACTTTTCAATCTTCTTGCAACGAGGACGTTGTGTCTTAAATGGGGGGAGGTTTGTAACCAATCTTGGTTAGCTATAATTAATTTATCCAAAACGTAGATTGATCACTAGATCAAAAAAAGACAAGATAGTGGTGTGCACGATCCAAAAAGCAAAAAGTAAATAACGAGGTGGCTACCATACATTGGTGGATCGGATTGTGTGCTAAACGTCTTTTAGGAATTGGTTAGGATAAGATAATGAAACATGTAACCTATGCATGTTAGCCATGTGGCATAGTTTAAATTTCAGACTTTTCTAGTCCTATAGTATATAAAGCAAGGAGAGGTCTTGAGAAGGAATCTCATATTGAAAGTCATTCCGGAGTCATTGCCTTCAGTGTTACACTTTGAGGAACACACAAATTATATCAATTCCTTCGCTGATTGTGGTTGTGGGAGTGGTTAATATCCCAATCATGTTCTATTTGAGGGCTTTTTGAGACTAGGTTTTTATTTCCACGTTTATTTCATAGGCTCACTCGTGTATTCCATGATGAGGCTAGACGTGTTTTTTACTTATTGTTCGATCGATTGGCACATGATCCCATGGATGAGTTAGCGTGGTTTTTTTTTCTCTTACTTCCATGATGGTATCTACGCTATACTTAGAGAGTGAATACTGGACATAGGGAGGTGGTAGCTAGATTTTAGAGATTCTTTGTAGTGGATTGGGCTATATTGCAAGAGGAGTCTATACAAACCACACAAGTTAGGAGTTGGGTTCAACCACATAATACTTATGATTTGGCTTGATTGCGATGGTGTATGATATTGGGGCACGTCGGGGAGTATAGTAGGGCAGCACATGCCCTTCATTCCTTGTCTATGGCTAGTTCTACGAAGGAGACTTTTTCCTCTTTACGCATTTTACATCCACCCATGGGCAACGAAATATCATTAGAGGTCTTGGAGTATTAGCCAAAGGAGCCATTATGTCTTGATAGATTTCTTTTTGCCCATTCTCTATGCACAACATCACACTTAATCTTAGAAAGTATATCGGGGATGCTATATGAGCATCTTTAAGATTGCTTTAAGCCAGATGATCTCTCTTTAATGGTTTCACGGAGTTGTTTGAGTGGTTACATCAATTGCAAGAGGGGAGATTCCGTTGTAAGTTAATCAGATGTTAGGTGCTAGTCGGCTTCTCGCGATGGAGAAGGAAAATGGAGGCATTAGATCGATTACTATCAGAGAGATCTTATTGCGCCTTATTAGTTGTACTGTGATTTTGCAACATCGTTCACACTTTCACCAACATCTTTTTCCATATTTGTTTGGAATCTCCATACTAGGAGATTGTGATGCGGTATCGTTGGGCATTAGAACACTTCTAAATATCCATATGAAATGGGTTGTCTTGCAGGTGGACATTGAGAATATTTTTATAACATGCATCCATCTTTAGAGAGTTTAGAGAGGCTAATCGACCTTTATCAAGCCTCATACCTCTTGTACGGTCTTTTTACAATTCACATTCTTCTTTCTTCTATCAACATGGCTTTTCAAAAGAGTAAGTCACCTTTCTACAGTTCGCCGCTGATATTTGACTTGAAGATTCTTTGCCAGGACTCTTATTTTCCATGGTTCATTATAGAGCTCTTATGTCTACTGCTTTGGATGTGCCATGTTGTGTGTTCCCCTCCTTAGCTTACGATACACACATTGTGGGCCGTGCAGAATACACTAGACATGCCTTTGATTACTTGACTACTGAGCTTCATCTTGCAGGTTTGAGAGTCAAGGTGTCAAAGTGTAGTGCATGGTCTTCTCTGGGCATTCTTGCTCATCTCCAACTTTCAGAAGGATGTATGACATTGACATACGGCTTACACATTCTAAGAATGCAAGTATAGTCCGAGGATTTTGTCTCATGATATCTAGACGGCGCACTTGCTGATGATGTATTGCATGTAGATCACCTTCCTCTACTAGGAGATCTGCATTTGGTGTTTGATATTCTCTCCTCTAATATTATTTGTCGACCCACCTTCCTTTTTTGCACGGTTTCTCCTTCACATGCATTGATATCACGCTTGATAGTCTTTGATAGGAGGATCATGGTCGTCTTTGGTGACATCATCAGACCAAGGACCTTCGAGTGTGTGATAAGAGATTTGACACACATATAGACATCTTTGTCGATTTTGTGTGGAGGGATAGGCTTATTATTGAAGGAGGAGACAACACATATAGTATTTTTGGCTAGTTGACCCTCTCGGCACCTTTGTTATCTTACTGCTTTATGATTGTAAATAGGTTCATCTTTGAGATGTATGTGAGGGATGTGGATACGGGATCATATTCTTTACATGTAGTATTACAAAATACAAGAGATACTTTACCCCCGGAGGTAGGACATGAGCTCAAATCATTTTCCTCTTTATCCACCGATTGTACTAGAGTTTTACCGTCTATCTTTATAGACTGATAATTTTAACAGTCTCTATATTCATTCTTAGTGGATCCGACCATTCCTCGTACTAGAAGGTCTTGTATACACTCTTGCTTTGGTAAGGGTGCCAGCTCGTGGATCTTGGTTCGACCATGCATCAGGACTTTTCGACTCGCACAAGCTACTTTTTCTACAACGATGAGGTTTCGCGTTGGCTTGGTTCATCCATCTACATCTTCATGACTCACATGTCAGTGTGCTACTACCTTAGATGCATTAGGTTCCCATATGACTTGTAACCCATTTGGAGGACAGAGTATAGCTACCCATAATGTCATTAGGGATGTGGTATTTGCTATGGTACGAGATGGTGGATACCTCATATGGAGGGAGCGTTAGACTAGAGCTATACTTGGTTTGGGAGGATCAGGTTACTATTGTAGACGTGATGATTACTAATCATATATGTGACATAATTTCAGAGGGGGTGATTACCCATCCATTTGAATGGGTGGCGAGTGGAGCGGCATCAGCCAAGATCTCCAAGTATAGGGTATGCAGAGAGGTCACCTCTTTGTGCCTTTAGCTTTGGAGTTATATGGAGCTATCGACTTTGACATATTCATTTCATGAGAGAGTGCACGAGAGTATATCATTCTATGCGTTATGGATATCACTCTCTTTAGCTATAGGCTATACAATAAATTGTATAGTCTATTTTAGGTAACATGTTTCTATTGCTTTACAAAGAGCACTAGCTAGTGCAATCCATATGAGAATAATTCTCTAGCTTTGGAGTTATATGGAGCTATGGGCATCAACTTCAACATGTTCATTTCATGAAAGAGTGCACGAGAGCCTACCATACAAGGCGTTAGAGGGTATCACTCTCTTTAGCTATAGGCTATACAATAAGTTGTATAGCCTATTTTAGGTAACGTATTTCCATTGCTTTACAAATAGCACTAGCTAGTGCAATCCATATGAGATCAATCAGGTTAGGTGATATTTTTTTTGGATGCTCGTTGTTTGTAGACCGTTTGTAGTTCGGATATCTTAGGTGCAATATGATATATTTTCCATTTTGATGCTATTGGGGCCCACCACCATGTTACCCATGTGGATTCATCCATGTATGACTTGATGGGGTCTTCCTATACTTTTTGTTATTTTACTTTGTACTAAAAAGCGTGAGGGGGAGATGTAGCGTGTACATGAGAAAGAAATGATAGGAAATAATATTCTAGACATGGTTCTCGCCTTAGTCCAATGAGGGGATGTGCAAGTGTTGGAAGAGGTGGGCCGAATGTAAACCTCCTCATTTCGTGGGGTTGTTTTTTAAGTGGTTTAGGTGAAAGGTTAGTCTACCGTACTCGAAAAGGAGACCTTGGTACCCAGCTCGGGTTGTCTCTAGCTACCGTGGTAGGTACATCAACGATAGTAGAGCAAGAATCCAAAAGCAAATAACAGTGGAGCAAGAATCTAGTGTAGACGCTGGACTCGCACGGTCCGCTTCACGAGCAAGTTCGGAATCCAACTCCACCAATCTAAACCAGGAGCAAGAATCCAATTACAAGTGAAAGTGGAGCAAGAATCTAGTGCAGATGCTTATCTCTCATGGTACGCTTCACGAGCACACGTCCGGGGCCCAACCTCACGAGACTAAATTAAGGGTCAATGATTTAAACTGTTGAACAGCACCCACCAGCTTTCCTTTGGCTCACAGTGCGTTCAGTCTGAATGGATGAGGCGTGAACGACACTCAATATGTACATCGTCAATGCTTTCACAGCATATGGGAGCTCCTCTTTTGGCAGATTCCCCCCGTACAGTAAAGTACAGGACAGTCGACAGTGAAACACCTTGGGAGTAGACTCCCTTGTGGCACTTGTGCAGAAGTTTCATTTGACTGACCTAGATATGCATTTATCGAAAGTTTAGTTCTTGGAATTTTCTAGAAGCTTGTAAGTGAAATTTGGACTTGCACTTAGATGGGGTTAGCCTCGTCCACGTGTCATTAACGACTTTACACTTGCACTTATAAAGTTGTCTGTAGCGGAAGTAAACGGTGAGTCGCAGTTAGCAGATTTTCACTTATCGAGGGTAAACACCCAATTGCACTTACAGAGGTTGCCCTTGGAGAGAGCCCACTGTACTGAGTGCTTCACGGTGTTCCCTGCCACAGTTGTCGTTGACCATTGTCTAGACAATCTTGAACGTCGCGGATTCGAAGGCATCGGAACAATGACAGACTTGTACCAGCGAAAGAGAAGCAATTTAGAATAACCATGAAGTTATTCTAAATTGTTAGACCAACCATCATTTGGCAAGCAAAAAGCTCAATCCGTTCTCATCGCTCTGGCCATGTTCTACAGACTTATATCTTTTAGTTTATTCACACAAGCTTAGAAATTTACACGTAATTCTGAAGAGCGAGAGATGTTAGCGGAGACAAGTGCTCAGCCTGTACAGAAGTTGTCAGACTCGAACATGATTGACCTGGGGAAGGGCGTAGATCGGAGTGGGAATGCCTTCCATTCGAGCTTTGAGCTGAAGAGCCACGACGAGGGAGTAGTGCCGGCACTGATGAAGGTTTCCGCCCATGAACCATAAGCCAGGCTGTTGAGTGGGCTTCCACATGTTCCGCAGCTCTTTCTCCCATGGGCCTGGGTCGTTGGTGGTGTTGGATCCCAATCCCCAGACCATGCCCACCTTATCTGCCACCTCCTGCGAGATTAGCTTGGCCGCCCACTGGTTCATGTTGCCGTAGCCCGTGGCGTAGACGATGAGGTCGGCGTCCAGCTCAGAGCCATCGCTAAAAACTATCGATTTCGGCTTGATTTCCTGTACACTGACTCTGCTCTTCAGCTTGATCGACCCGTTCGTGATGAGTTCTGATGCACCAACGTCAATGTAATAACCACCTCCTCGTCTCAAATACTTGGGGAAAAGACCCGATCCATCATCACCCCAGTCCAGCACAAAGCCTGCCTTCGTGAGTCCCTCGTAGAAGGACGATTCTGCCTTGGCAATTTGCTGCATGACAGGAATCATAAAGCGGTGGAAAATTTTATACGGAAGCGAAGCGAAGGTGAGATCGACGGTGTCGACAGGAGGCCCACCCTCGCCATATCCGTCTCGGGCGAGGTTGTTAAGACAGGTGCTAACGCGGAGGACATTTGTGGAGCTCCTCTGCACCATGGTCACCTGAGCGGCGCCGGTCTCCCACAGACTAGAGCAGATGTCGTGGGCGGAGGTGTTGGAGCCGATGACGACGCAATGCTTGCCCTTCCATTCATCCGCGGTTTGAAATTTGCTAGAGTGGCACTGCAGGCCTTCGAAGCATTTCGCACCGGGAAATTTCGGCACATTGGGCATGCCAGACATTCCTGTGGCCAGGACTAGGTGCTGAGGACGCAGCTGGATTGTCTCCGTACCGCTGCGTTGTGAGGTCGTCGGGCCAGACGACCTCACAACGCACACCTCCCAAACCCCGTCCTTCGAGTTATACGTGCAAGATTTGCATTCCGCCGAGGACCAGTAATTGAGCTCCATCAAGCTCGTGTAAGCTTCCAGCCAGTCTCCCATCTTGTCTTTCGGGGTAAACACAGGCCAGTTGCTCGGGAAGGGAAGGTACGGTAAGTGGTCGTACCAAACGGGATCGTGGAGACACAGTGATTTGTAGCGATTGCGCCAGGAATCGCCGGGCCTCGCATTCTTCTCGATGATGATGGAGGGAACGTTGAGCATCCGCAGCCTCGCTCCCAGGGTAATTCCGGCCTGTCCACCGCCCACTATGACACAATAAGGTTGCGACTTGTAGCCGAGCTCTTGGCGCTCTTGCAATCGCTCCTCGAGCCATGTCTTCCGACCGGGAACGTTCTCGTTTTTGACTCCCATGGGCCGCGCCGGGCCCAGGTGCTCCTCGTGTCCCTTGAGCTCGGTCATGGCTGTCAGCAGAGTCCAGCATTTGCCGTTTTTGAGCCGCAGGTGTCCGCGACCTCTTGCTACGGAAGTCTCGAACTTGAGGAACACCTGCAGAACCCCGCCTTTGTCCTCCACCTCACCGTCGACCTCCCATCCACTGGGTTTCACAGTCGCCAGTGCCGACTTCATCATGGCCGCAATCTCATCTCTGGACTCCGCAGTGTAGAGATTCCAGGTGAATGCCAGCAGATCTCGCCAGAAACATTCTTCATCGTCGAAAAGCGTTACCAGGTGCGCAGTGTCCTGCTTTTGCAAGGCCTCGTCAAAATCCAAGAGCCAAGCTTTGACAACCTTAGTATTATCACTCGATCCGTTCACCATCGATCCATTTGACGCCATGACTGCCTCTAATACACCACTCTGTTCCCCAGTCAAACCTTCATCTATTTCGTATCCAGCATGCAGCTGACGGTGACAGTCTTTCAGGGAACTCTTCAAGGCTGATACCAAATACGCACTCCTCTTTTCTATACATCCGCTATCAAATCCTCGTTCGTCTCTCTCACTATCTCGGCAAATATCCGTAGCTTGCGCTGTGTGCGGTCACAAGCCCACTCTGCTGCGACATTTCCATGAATCCGGATGCTTGTGAACTGAGGCCTCTCATCAAAGCGAATTTTGGATTCATGAACAAGGAAGTGAGGACATTTCAACTGTTGGAGAACATTGTACCTGCCCTGAGTAAAGACTCCTCGTACGGTCTAGGTTATTGAATGGTTATAGTCGTGAGACCAGTCCACAATAAAGGTAAATGGGGAGGCATGGAGAATAGCCATCCACGGAGATGCAACGCAAAGGCCAACCAAGGCGAAAGAAAACCCAAATCGGAGGGTTAGACCCTCTAGTGATAGTAACCTATTTTTATAGAGTAAAACGACACATTACAATAACAAAAGGGATGGGAAGACCCCATCACACACTGGAAAATATGCCCTACAACACCTAAGATATCCCAACTATCTATGTCAAAAGGTCTACAAACAACATTAGCATCCGAAGAAGCATCACCTAACGTGATTGCTCTCCTGTGGAAAGACCAACTAGAGTTCTTTGTAGAGCAATGGAAACATGTTGCCTAAAATAGGCTATATAGAAAGCTAAAGAGTGATACCCCTTAAGCCAAAGAGGAAAAAGACGGGAACTGAAGTCATACCTCCCATGATAGAGCATCTTTTAAATGATCCCGTATCCACGTCCCTTGTATATATCTCCAGGATAGGTCTATTTGCGATAACAAATCGAGAAGATAACAAAGGTGCAACAAGCGTCCAACTAGCCAAGAATGCCGTAGGTGTCGTCTACTCCATCGATAATAAGCCTATCCCTCCTCACGAAATTGGCAAAGATGTATGTCTCCTTGTCAAATTTCCTATCACACACTCGAATGTCCTTGGTCCGATGATGTCACCAAAGACGCCCATGATCCTCCTATCAAAGGCTGTCAAACGTGATATGAATGTAGGTGAAGGAGGAACCCTGCGAAGAAAGTAGATGGGTCGACGAGAAATACTAGATGAAAGTATACCAAACGCCACTTGCGGATCCCCTAGTAGAGGAAGGTCATCTACATGCAAAACATCCTCAGCAAGTGCAACGTCTAGGTAGGGTGAGATAAAATCCTTGGACCCTACCGGCACTCCTAGAATACATAAACCGTCTGTCGATATCATACATCTATATGGAAGCTGGAGATGAGAAAGAATGCCCAAGGGAAACCAAGCCCTACACTTTGACACCTTGACTATCAAGCCTACAAGATGAAGCTCGGTAGTCAAGTAATCAAAAGCATGTCTAAGAGTTGTCTACATGAACCACAATGTGTGTATCATCCGCTAAGTTGGGGAACACACAACCTGGCACAGCCAAAGCAATGGACAAAAGAGCTGTATAATGAGTCATGGCAAGTAGGGGTCCTCCCAAAGGATCTCCTTGTCGAGTGCCAACAGCGGACTGTTTTACGGTGATTCCCTCCTTAGAAAAGTCAAGCTGATAAAAGATAGAAGAATGTGAACCGTAGAAAGACCGTACGAAAGGGATGAGGCTTGATAGAGGTCCACCAGACTCTCTAAGCTCTCTAAATATGGATGCGCGTGAGACGCTGTTAAAAGCGTTCTCAACGTCCATCTGCAAGACAACGCAATCCGGATGGATATCTAGAAGTGCTCTAATGCCCAACGATACTGCCTCATAGCCTCCTGGTGTGGCGACTCCAAATTGATGTGGACAAAGATGCTCTTGAAAGTGTGAGCGATGCTGCAAGAACTCAATAAGACCTCTCCAATAGCAATCGGTCTGATACCCCCAATGTCCCTTCTCCGCCGAAGCGGACTAAAGATAAGAACTTGACTAACTAAGAACGGAATCTCCGCTCTTGCAACTGATGCAGCCACATGGAACAACTCCGTGAAACCACTAGAGGGATCATCCACTTGAAAGCAATCTCGAATATGCTCATATACCAACCGTGACAAACCCTTTGAGGATAAGCGTGGGACTGTGCATAGAGAATGAGCAAATAATGATCTATCAAGACATAGAGGCTCCTCTCGCTGATACTCCAAGACCTCTAATGGTATCTCTTTACCCATGGGTGGATTTAGAAGGCCTAAAAAGGAAATCGTCTCCTCAGTAGGACTAGCCATGGACAAAGGATGAAGGGCACATGCAACCCTGCTATACTTCCCGGCCTGCCCCAAGATCCTACACCGTTGCAATCGTGCTGAATCAGAAGTATCATGTGACTAGACCCGACTCCTAATCTGTGTGGCCCGAACAGACTCATTCTGCAATGTAGCCCAATCCTGATCAACAAATCAATGATCATTCCTAATCCCAACACTAAAATCTAAAAACACTAATAACTTTTTATTCAGATCTCTATAATTTTTTAACTAGGTTCCAATAAAACCAATGCATGAAAAAAAAAATGATAACAAAAAAAACTTGACCCATATGTCTAATTGAAGAAAAATCACTCAAAACTCTAAAAAAACAAAAACACTCATATTTTACTATATCATTCTCCCTAGTCTTCAATTTAGATACCAATGGAATCCAAATTGAAAGACGAAGAGAATGGACTATTCACTCTCCATGTTTGGCAAAGTGTGACCGTAAAATATACAAGAAAATATAGTATCATATTCTACTCTCTTTCTACTCTTAATCTCCATACACTCCTCCTCTAGCGAACCTCATTGATGAGATGACACATTTCATTCTTTTGTTGGATGTTGAAATGCAGATTGTAATCTCCTTATCTCTAAAATCACTAGAATGAAATTATTAAAAAAAATAAGAATTGGCTGAGCGAATTAAAAAATAGGTTATTCAAGAGCATGTATGAGAAGTTTCAAATGCAAGTTCCCGAAAATTGAGACAAACTTTCGAGACAATGATGATGAAAAAATAACTATTTGGCATGCATAGATTAAGAAAGAAGTGAAGAAGTAGATCTGACATTGAAATCGACTTTCCATTATCGAGGTCAGATATGTTCGTGACAAGAGAACCACAGCCGGCGATGATTTGCATACCTTATTCAAGCATCACTTGAACCATCCTGAGAGATATCCTTGATCTGTATGGCACCCAGTCCATTTTCTCCTTTCTCACAAGTAGAGAATAACCTGGTTGGTTTGGAACAACGTGTGGTCCATCCCTAGCTTCACACAGAAAGTGAAGACATACTGCTTTACCACACAAGATAAAGGACTTTGCCTTGTCGAACATGCTAGCATCGTCCAGAGTGAAATAAGGATGACGTGGAGTGGAATGCGTAACCTTGGATACTGAAAAGCCAATTATCTTATCCACATTGGAATTCAGCTCTGTTAAGGTTGAGCACATGTCCTGAAACTTTGACTTGAAGCCTCTGAATTCATGTCTCAATCGTTGGAATTGAAGTCGAACCTCATTGGATAGTTTATCCTCCTTTTCCTCCGCACGATCTTGTTTTCCTCCCAAATACAAAGCATCTTGACTCAAATGCAAGCTATCATCGCTTGTGAGATGACATGAATGTTGCTTTACAGTTGAAGTCCTAGTGCCACTGACCCTTCCGGAGTTGAATTTCCAACCGTTGATGTTTGTGGATCCAACACTTGACAGAGCTTTGTTTGAATCACACGCAACTTGCTCAAGGTTTTGTCAACCTCAGAGTGAGATTCATTCCACTCCATGTCCCCCTGAACCACCGTGAGGACATCTTGTAGATCCTCGTCACCTATCAGATCCCTAACCCTATCCGAACCTCCAAGTGGCCATGAATATTCAAAATCCAGCAGATAATCAATGTTCTCATCAGCTTCTGGACTATCCGATTGTTGCTGGTTGTGGTTCCGAAACTTCTCATATAAAGTGTGAAGCATGACACAATGTTTCTCCGTCCTTTCATGGAAAGGAATGAGTTGCTTCACAGATGCGCTGCAGAGTACACACACCTGCAGTTGAACTCCAGGACAACCTTTGTCAGAAGCACAAAAGCATTTCATCTCTTCAAGAATGTACTTCTTGATAAACTCCATGGACTTGTTGCGATCACGCTGCTTGCTTTATGAAGCTCTGACAGACACGTCAACGTGAGTACCAACGCTCCCATCAGTCTCCAACACAATCTCGTAACCATCGTGTCTGACTTTCATAAAATCACGAAAGCAACTAATATATCCTTCGCTGGATCCATCAGATCCTTGCGAAGATTCACCTACATCCACAAAATAATGCACCCTAATAGTCAGATGACAATTTCTGTGAAAAAAATAATAATCTTATATTAAAATTCGTGATTATAGAGCTCGATATCCAAAACATATGGCTTTCAATTTGAATTTTCACAAATACATTATTCTATAAAATGCAAAGTCATTCAGCTTACCTGAAATCTGTGAAAAAAAGCTGAACTGAGAGACATTCGCTTATCATGACACATAAGCCTAAAGCCAAAGTAAAGACCTCCTTCCACATCCGCATCCCACTGATGGCTTTTTCTCCTCCTATTTCCACCATCTGCGTCTGTCTCTCCACACATCACGGGCATGAAATAGCTCATCCGTCCATCATCTTCTATCTCAAAGCATAAGTCGAGTCCTTTCGGCAGGTCTTCCACCATTCCTCTGTCCAGTTTTCTTGACTTATTGGACTTGAACAGTGGATGCTATCATCTATCATACGATGAAAGTAAGCTTAGTTGTGTGAGATGGAGACTTGAGACATACTTCGGTGATGATGTGAGGGCTTCTATTGCACCTTCCGGAAAAGCTTCCCAATCGTAGAAGGCCAGCTCTTGGAGTTGTGTGGAAGCTTGGATCATTGCGGCTACGTGGATGATATCACTGATTTCATTACAGTGCCGAAACGAAAGCTTCTTTATAGGAGGGTGAGTACTAGCTTCAAGTCCCGCGGCAATTTCAGGCAAGACCCGTGATGCAGAACCGGGATGCCCCTAGACAACCTGGAGAATTCTGATCGTTGATGAATTTTGGAAGACTTGTCTCTACAACTTGCCTCTTGTCGCCTCTGCCCCATGCTGAACTCTATCCAAACTAACGAACCTTAATGACCGACTGAACTGTAGGGGAGTGAGCACCGTCGTCCATTCTGCCTCCGTAAGTGGACAACCCAAAGTCCTCTCAGAAATGCCTTCGATAGAAGAACAATTTCCCAGTGCTTCAAAATCTCTTCTCCGCACCTCCGTCCGCTCCGCGCTTTCCTCATCCCTCTTAAAATAATGACCATATTCCTTATTAATGTCTAGATCAGGACAGTCTTTCACAAGGGGCCCCACGTGACCTCTTGGGCGCTGCAAGAGAGATTGAAGCGTTGGTGGAAGCTCAAGCTCATTGACCTCCACTCTTGTCGAGATCTTGCCATCCTGATTTGCCTTCTCGGACACCTGATTCTGTTCAGTCGACTTATCCACGATCCATTCGTCCTGGAGAACATCCTTCGCGTGAGCAGTCCATGTTCTTGTGATATGTACAAAAATTAAGATTCACACATTAGTTCATCACTGACAAGAAGCAATTCTGAGTAGACGCATTCATTTCACCTCAGATTTACGTTTCAGGTCCTTGAGTTCAAGAGTTTGCAACTAGGTGTATCAAAGCCCTCTAATTCTGATAAGAATCAGCAAATCTTGGACAAATATCATTAGTCCGTGATTCCTACTTGATCTCAAGACTGTAGTTTCTTATGTTTGCAGAGCATCAAAAGTACCTTCTGACATCAGAAGCAAATGTGCTTGAGCAAACGAGTGCTTTCATCCGATCAAAATTACACTGCATGAATACATCAAATTTTGTTAGATTTAAGAAACGAGTATTGGCAACCGCGGTGGATATATTTTCTGTGCTAGCGTCACAAAGTTAAAAAAACAGATGTACAACCATGAGGAAAAAGTCGTGTGACCCGTGCAGACAATGGTGAAAGTGTTTTACGTATGCAGACCATGCCAGTCTACATGGACAGTACCAATGATTTGTGAATAAACCATCGAATCTGTCTAGTCCAAATTCCCCAGTAGTAATTATGAACGTGCTATCACACATACATGCGCACGAACACATTCATAGGTTCTTCTATACAGTATTGTGTTACGCCCTCAATCCTTCCATGCATGTCTAATATTGATAAGAAGACCATCGCTTGAACGTACGAAGTCTAGGAATCATCAACAGTTGCTGCACACCTTCATTCATTGTTCCAAGTTTAGCAAAGGTTGAGATCTTGACATTGTTTACCTGTTGGCTTCTTGAAGACTAGATGAATGGACCTGCTCATGCACATGTATACAGTAGAAGGATTGGAGAAGCCTTGTAGCCGAGATCACTGTCACAACAAGTGATATGTCAATGACAATCACTCGAGCAATCAGTCTGAAACAACAATTTAACTTGGATCCCGAGAATAGTCGAGGCAATAACAAGACTTGAAATACCTTACAGGCTCACGTGCTAATATAGCCAACAGCAGTGTCTGTGTAGGTGAATAAGAATGCTGTTGAAGATCAACGAGTCTGCAGAGACCAAACACCCCAGCTGAACGGCATATCACATGAACACATGCACGACAACAATTAATAGCTGTGCATATAATATAATGTGAATGTAACGAGGCCTGGGTGTTATCAACAGCTGGTTCGGATCCATACTGATTGTTCTGAGTTTGCAAAGATGGATTAATCATGACATGGTTTACCATCTGGCTTCTTGTACCTTGATAAATGTAGCTGCTCATGCAAACACTTGCGATGAGAGGGTCAGAGAAGCCTAGAAGACGAGCTCTGTCACAATGAGTGTGATGTCAAGGGCATTCGCTCGAGCAACAAGACTGAAAGACAAACTCAAAAATCAACATGGAGAACAAAAGAACTTGAAATATCATTCGCCTTACCTATCACGTGCTAAGGCGGCAAGCAAAGTGTCTTTGAAGTTGTGAGTTGATCGGAGATAAGAATCCTATTGAAGATTACCAAGTCTGCAGAGTGCAAATGCCCCATGTAATTAGTAATTATGGATATCACATGAACACGTGCACGATGGAAGATGCGCAAGTTCATTTATACAACTACACAAAACATACAATACATGTATAACATAAAAGAGAAAGGACCAGTGTTTGAATGTAGCGACGCCTAGAAATGATCAAAAGCTGATGAAAACCACATCTCCGTTGGTGATTCACAGTTTTCTGGATCCTAAGATTCAGCAAGACATTGTTTACCTGCTGGCTTCTTGGATTCTTGATAGTTATCAAGAGTCCAAATGAGTTGCTCATGCAAATGAAGGGTCTGAGAACTTAGTAGATGAGAGTGCTGTCACAAACAGTGGAATGTCAACGACACTCTTTGTGCAAACAGACTGAAACAAAAACTCATCATTGAACATCAAGAACAGTAGAGGAAACTGAAAGAGTTTCCATCGAGATTGCACTGAAAATTGTTATATACTAACTCTGAAGATGAAACATATGTAGAATTCCATCATTAATTACCAGCCCTGAGGAAACATGACTATTTAATGGTGGTAGAAGGCGATCACAATGATCGTACCAAACACAAACTATCTAGTAATGTACCTTTGTCACTATCAACAAGGGAGCATGAATTGGAGAAAGATTTGACAAGATATGATCTTCAAGGCATGAAGGGGAAGGGGAGCTAGCTATGGGGAGAGACATAATAGGTTAGGAGTCCGGGATTAGTTTTCACATCATGAAAGATTATACTTCGCTAAACATAAAGAGTGAATAGAAAATTCTCTTCACTCTTAAATTTCAGTTCCATTAGTACCTAAATTGAACACTATGTAGAATTGTATAGAAAAATATTAGTGAATTTATTATTTTTAAGATTTTGAGTGATTTTTTTCAAATATGACATATGGGTCGCGTACTTTTTTTCCAATCTCTTTTTTTTCATGCCTTAGTTCTATTGGGACCTAGTTGGAAAGTTATGGAGATCGAAAAAGAAAATTATGAGAGTTTTTAGATTTTAGGGTTTTGATAGTTAGCATTTATTTCCCCATGTGATGTGGGATGTCATAGGGTTGTGGTCTTGCACGTGGGAGGAGATACATGATGGAGTGTCATGTGTCTTTATTGTTCTCTTTGTGCTAACTATAGTTTCACTTCCTCTCATGGGGCCGCCCAGAGCAGTGTGTGATACATCTTGTATGGTGTGTCATCGTGTCTTTACCTTGCAAGAAGTAAAGACCCTCATGAGAAAGATGCACAAAGATTATGATTGGACCACTTGGAATATGCAGGTGAGAAGGGCGATCATATCAACATTTATCACTTCAAGGAACATGTAGACTACATCGATTTCTTCATTGATCATTTCGGGTATACCAATCGGGTTGTGGGAGTGATTAGCATCCCAATCAGTTTCTATTCTAGGACTTTTTGAGACTAAGTTTTCATATCCATATTTATTTCATAGGCTCGCTTGTGCACTCCATGATGAGACTAGACGTGCTTTTCGCTTACCGCTCGATTGATTGGCATGGACAAATTAGCATGAATTTAGTTTTTCTTACTTCCACGATAGTGTCTACGTTATACTATGACATATGCTTAACATAGTGAAAAGGCAGCTAGATTTTGGAGATTTTGAGCAAAGGATTGGGCTACATTGCAGGAGAAGTCTATTAGGAGTCAAGTTCATCCACAAGATACTTCTGATTTAGCTGCATTGTGACGGTGTAGGATCTTGGGGCAAGTCGAGGAATATAGCAAAGTCTCACGAGTCCTTCATCTTTTGCCTATGGCTAGTCCTACTAAGGAGACTATTTCCTCTTTTAGCCTTTTACATCCATTCATGGGCCAGAAAATACCATAAGTGGTCTTAGAGTATCAACCAGAGGAGTCATTATGTCTTGATAGATAAACTTTTGCCCATTCTCTATGCATAACCCCACACATATTCTCAGGAGGCCTATAAGATATACTATATAAGCATCTTTAAGATTGGTTTCAAGCATATGATCATTCTAGTGGTTTCACATAGTCATTCTAAGTGGCTACATCAATTGCGAGAAGGGAGATTCCGTTGTCAATTAGTCAGGTGTTAAGCGTTAGTCAGTTTCTCGTGATGGAGAAGAACATTGGAGGAATTAGACCAATTGTTATCGGGGAGATCTTATTGCATCTTATTAATTGTATCGTGGTCTTGCAACATCGTTCACACTTCCAACAACATCTTTGTCCATACTTGTTTGTAGTCGTCATACCATGAGGTTATGAGATGGTATCCTTGGGTATTATAGCACTTCTAGATATCCATCCGAATTGGATTTTCTTGCATGATATTTTTAATAGTGTCTCATATGGATCCATCTTTAGAGAGCTTAGAGAGACTAGTGGACCTTTATCGAGCCTCATTCCTTTCGTACGTTTTACGATTCACATTCTTCTCTCCTTCTATGAGCATGGTTTTTCATATGAGGGAGTCATTGTTCTACGTTCTGCCGTTTGTACTTGTTAAGAAGATCCTTTGGTAGAACCCTTATTTGTCATGGCTCATTATAGAGCTCTTCTATCTATTGCTTTGGTCATGTCAAGTTGTGTGTTCCCCTCCTTAGCGGATGATACCCACATTGTGGGCCCTGTAGATCACATTAGACAAGTCTTTGATTATTTGAATACACTAGCTTCATCTTGTAGGCTTAAGAATGAAGGTGTCAAAGTGTAGAGCATGGGCTTCTTTGGACATCCTCCTCATCTCCAGTTTCCATAGGGATGTATGACATGAACATAAGGCTTTTGCATTCTAAGAGTGACAATAGGGTCGGAGGATTTTGTCTCATGCTACCTAGATGTTGTACTTGCCGAGGATGTATTGCATGTAAATGATCTTCCTCTACTATGGGATCCGCAGGTAGCATTTGTTATACTCTCCTCTAGTAATGTTTGTCAACCCACCTACTTTTTTTGTATTGTTCCTCCTTCACTTGCATTCATATCACGCTTACAGCCTTTGATAGTAGGCTCATGGACGTCTTTGGTGACATCATTGGACCTAGGATCTTTGAGTGTATAACAAGAGATTTGGCACAGTGATAAACATCTTTGCCAATTTTGTGTGGAGGTGTAGGCTAATTATCAATGGATGAGATGACACCTATAGTATTTTTGGCTACTTGGAATAATCTCGACACCTTTTTTATTTTCTTCATTTGTTATTGCATATAGGTCCATCCTTAAGATGTATGCAAGGGATATGGATGCGAGATCATTTCCTTTATATGTATTATTACGACATGTGAGAGATGTTTTATCTTCATAGGTACGACATGAGCTTCAATATTTTTCTTTTTTGTCTATCTATTGGACTAGAGTTCTATAATCTACCTTGATTGAGCAACATTTTGAGCAGGCTTTACATTCATTCTTAGTGGATCCGGCCTTTTTTCATACTACTAGGGCTCGTCTACGCTCTTGCTCCAGTAAGAGCGCATGCTTGTGGATCTTGGCTCCACCATGCATCAGGGATTTTTGACTCGCATCAGTTGCTTTTTCTACAACAATGAGATTCCATCTTGGCTTGGTCCATCCATCTACGTCTTCATTACTCACATGTGAATGTGGTACTCCCTTATATGCAGCAAATATCCATATCACTTGTTGTCGCATGGACACTACTTTACTCTGAGAACGCATGAGAACCTTGCTGTAGAAGAAACTCTACTGGCCCTTGTGTGAGTTGAAACTCTCTCTTTCTCCTCCTCACCACTCCACATTTGAATTCATTACAACCGGTAAACTCCATCAAAAGAAGATTATGGTATTCAACAATTGGACCTAATGGTCCAATTGTTGAAACTCTTTCCCAAACTTCATAGTTAATTGCTCTACAACCTTCTTCTACTTTTGGAAAATTTTTGTATGTTTCTCTATCTAGATCTCTTGGCACAACAGTCGGATTATACACTGTATCACAAGGCGATACATAGACCCGTGTGTACTAAAACCATCACAAATTTTAATTCTTCATTCCAATTGCTCTCAAATTTCATGAAGAGATCATTCATTATCCAAGCTTCAACTTTGTAAATTTTCTTGATCAAAACTTGCGATAGCAAAAGTTATGATTGTCGTACTAACTTTGTGATAGTCAGTGCAATTTTGCAACTCAAACTGTAAACACAAACTTCAAACTATCACTTTGTACTCAAAACTCACCAAATCGAGTTAATATTTCAATCTAAACACAAATCCAATTGTAAACTACATCTTCATTGAACCTGATCTGTCAAAGCCCTCATGAAACATTCAAAATTGACCAAAACTCTCTATATAGTCCGAATTCCACTCTCTAATTTCAAATCATCACAATAGAGTGATTGTCTACTCAATTGACTTCATTCTTGAGCCCACATCATAGCTCTTCCCGTCAGCTCCTCAAACATGCCCTCCAATATAGAATTCACTCCTTTGAAGTCTTCCAAAATTCCTCAAAACCTCGAAGAACCTAACTAAATGTTCTCATTGGTCCAAATTCCAAGACCAATGAGAATGAAGAGTGTCATTTTGACCACTAGTGGGACCAAATTAATCACATACTAACTTAGAGCTTTACAACTATCTTTAACACACTACTTAGCCATCTTATAAACAATATGAGTTATCACTAATAAAAAGTCAAAATAACAACTCGAAACCGGCTAAATATGAACGGAACAACAAAAGGGACCAGTGAGTTTATAACTTGAGAATAATACTCCTCGCCAAATTCCTAACAATCAACTCCCTATGGCTTGCCTTTGGTAAATAATAGTAATGGATTGGAACCCATGTGTTGAAAGCCACTACTACTAGCAAGTTCAGATCCATAACGCGTATATCAAATCAAAACGTATATTATTAAGTCCCAAATCGCGTCGTAAAAAATAACTGAAAGAATAATCGGGTCTAGAGAGTTTATCACTTCTTGCATAAAGTTATCTTCAAAGTGATATACTAACCACGACCTAAAGTGATCATGATCTAGACACCAGATGTTGATCACAAATGGATTGGGCATCAATACATCTGGAGGATCATGTCGTCCTCTATCCATGTCCCACATCGGCTCCACTTCATTTCGCTTGCTCTAGATGATCTTTGTCAATTTCTCCGCTTAGCCAGATCCATTAATCGATGAAATTGAGTTTCCTCTGCTGACAGCCTATCCTCTACCAACACACGAGACGTGGGAACTTCAAACTCAACTAGGGTGATCGGATTATGTAAAAAGTTGTCAACCTGATGGTAATTTTTTCCACTATCTGAAAAGCCCACAAGGTTGCTGGTACCTTGGTATCCCAATCATATATGTGGTTAACAATGACTTTATTAAGAATTTTGCATAGCAATCCGTTGGACTTCTCTGTTAATCCATTAGCTTTGGGGTTATATGAAGTAGTCTTCCAATGCTTAATTTGGAAAAATATGGTAAGTTCCTCAACTAAATGATTCAAGAAATGTGTGCCCCTGTCGCTAACCAGTTCTAGAGGGCAACCATATCTACAAATGACTTGATTGAAGAAAAAATCGGCTATTGTCTTCGCATCATCTCTTCCGGTAGCCATCGCTTCCACCATCTTCGTAGCATAATCTGTGGCGATCAGAATATATAGCTTCCTCGTTCCTCTACTAGCTGGAAAAATGGGCCCCACAAAATCAATGCCATATTTTTCAAAAGGTGTCAAAGATAGAATTGGTTTCAAAGGCCACCGCGTGGTCTGCGTTGGTTTCTCAATTCGTTGGCAAGCATCACACTTCTCGATAATCTTGTGGACACCTTTATACATTATTGGCCACCAATAGCCCGCAGCTTGAATCTTCTTTACTGTATTTCTTAAAGCATAGTGTCCCCCTTAAGCTTCCTCATACATCACCCGGACAACTCGTTGCATTTCATAGGGTTGTAAGCACCTTCTAGTACTTCGTCCGCCTCCATTTTGAAAGAAATCCCTTTTTCCAATTGGTAAGGTGTTGCCTTGTGCAAGAAGACCGTTTGTTGTTCCACCGACAATCCTTATGGTAACTCAAATGTTTGAAGGTATGAGTATAAATCATAATACCAAGTTACTTTGTAATCGGTCATCTAGAGCCTTCATCTTAACTCAGCCTGACTTAGCAAGCCAACTCAGAGCAAAATGTTGAGAGAACTGCAAGCCCTGACTTAGAAAGCCAGCGAGGGTCATGGCTGCCATGCACCCCAGGCACATCTCGCCCTTCCGGAAGGCGATGGCGAGGACGCCATAGGCTTCGAACTGCTCTCCATGTCTCCCGAGCACTGTTTTGATATTGCAGCCTCCTCAAGGGCCACCCAGACCTGCTGCACATTACAGGCCAATCCGAGGCCCAACTATTGATATTACAAGTGTTGTCACCAGTAGGCTCTCAGGAGACCCTATACATAGATTGGCATGCAGATTCTCAAGAGGCCATGCCTCTGAGAGACGCTCCATTTGTCCCTTGCTCGGTCTGCGCGGCCCCTCACCCCTCATCCCGCACCTCACTTCGGCTGGCTTTGTACTGCAGAGCTGAAACACTCACTTTAAAGTCTTGTATCGAGACTCGATCCTCAGGCTCTCGTACACGCCTCCTGATTAGGTGTGAGCTTCTGTGTCATAAGCCATGTCCAGCCCTCTGCCGTCCTTGTTTTTGAGTTATATCAAACTGTGACCAAGGACGATTCGAACTGGACTGCTGACTACTGACAGTCGTCCTCGAACTCGGTGATTCTCGCAGTCCTGAGGTGATCTCGAATCGCACTCTTCTACACTCTCAATTCCAATCCTGCTGTTCGATTTGAGGATATTCATGCAAGCTTCAGTCGTCTGTCTCACGCTCTAACAGCGTCCTGCCCTCATCTCACCCGTTTGACCCAGGGCAGAGGTTGTGAATTATTCTCGATCGGTAAATTTGGTTCAGATTCTCTGGAGATGCTTCTCGAGCATGAGCGAGACACAATAGAATATTGATACTGCAGGCTCCTACTCGAGACAGGAAAACCTGAACTATACATGGAGCAGTTCTGACCGATATCTGTTGCTCTTCAGGGATTCCTCCGACTGTTTGGAAACGGATCGAGGTCTTACTGGCCAGTTGTGGTGGTCTACATGTGCTAACCTCCTAGAGTCTGCCTCACTCTACACCTCGGATCACCGTGGCTGAATCTTGGTCTTCGTGAATATTCGCAGTGAGCATGCCAGAGGTGTGTCCCTGTCACCTCTTCTCGGGTTGTGACACCTATTTTAACCATCTATGGATCATGCAGCAACATTGATTACCACATAGTAGATCTTTGGTGCACAAACTGAGACAGTGTTCCAAGACAAAGGACACAATGCAGATGAAGAGGAGAACGAGATAGAAGATGTAATCCGAAGCATGAGGTCGCTCAGCACACTTGACAAGCATCAACAAGCAAATTGATGTTCATGTCCAAGCAGAATGCCCTCCATCATCATGAAATAGCACTTCTCTAGATGCAACGTGAGTTGACTGGCCCTACATTTCGGAAAGGTTTGCCCTAGGTGGTATAAGTGATCCACGTTAGACCCAAAGACGCATAAGTCA
Organism: Marchantia paleacea; assembly: GCA_014180765.2. Classification (NCBI taxonomy): domain Eukaryota; kingdom Viridiplantae; phylum Streptophyta; class Marchantiopsida; order Marchantiales; family Marchantiaceae; genus Marchantia; species Marchantia paleacea. Next base: position 736,384 of record MUAA02000137.1, read on the forward strand.
TCTATGAAGATCCTTATCGGATAAGCTCCTTAATCAACAAAGCGATGTTCTAGATCCCATCCATTCCCTTGTCACTCCGATCACGCTTTAAATCTCATAAGATTCAAGATAATATCTCTTGAAGTCTTATCCACATCCTAACCCTAGAAAGTCAATCCAACCGTGGGTTCTTAGCAGCCTTACAACAACCGTCGGTCATCCTAACCTAAAATATCGTCGTCATAATAACAATTGTAAAGATGACACATGTCATCATCTTCTCATAGTAATCGTGTCATAACACGACACCGTCTATTGATGTCATACATCCCTCTAGAAGCTGGAGATGAGGAGGAATGCCCAAATGAGACCAAGCCCTACATTTTGACACATTGACTCTCAAGCCTACAAGATGAAGCTCGGTAGTCAAGTAATCAAAGGCATATCTAATGTGGTCTACATGGCCCACAATGTGTGTATCATCTGTTAAGGAGGGGAACACACAACCTGGCACGGTCAAAACAATAGACTAGAGAGCTCTATAATGAGCTATGAAAAATAGGTCTCCTCCCAAAGGATCTCCCTGTCGAGTGCAAACGACGGACCGTAGAACGGTGACTCCCTTCTCGGAAAAGCCATGCTGATAAAGAAGAGAATAATATGAATCATAGAAAGACCATACAAAAGGAATGAGGTTTGATAGCGGTCCACCAGCCTCTCTAAGCTCTCTAAAAATGAATGCATAAAAGACATTGTTAAAAGCGTTCTCAACGTCCAACTATAAGACAACCCAATCCGGATGGATATCTAGAAGTGTTCTTATGCGCAACAATATTGCCTCACAGCCTCTTGCTGTAGCGACGTCAAACTAATGCGGACAAAGATGTTCCTTGAAGTATGAACGATGTTGTAGGACAATGGTACAACTGACTAAACGCAATAAGACCTCCCCAATACCAATCAGTCTGATGCCCCTAGTGTCCTAACCATTGCAAGAGGCCGACTAGCTCCAAATACTTGACTAACTGACAACGGAATCTCCCCTCTCGCAACTGATGCAGCCACCTAGAAACTCTGTGAAACCACTATATGGATCATCCGTCTGAAAGCAATCTTAAAGATGCTCATAAACCATCCCTGAAAAGCCCTTTGAGGATAAGCGTGGGGTTGTGCATAGAAAATGGGCAAATAGTGTTCTATCAAGACATAATGGCTCTTCTAACTGATACTCCAATACCTTTAATGGTATCTCCTCATCCATGGGTGGATGTAAAAGGTGTAAAGAGGAAATAGTCACCTCAATAAGACTAACCATAGACAAAGAATGAATGGTCCATGCAGCCCTGCTATACTCCTCGGTCTGCCCCAAGATCCTACACCGTCGCAATCGCACCGAAGCAGAAGTATCATGTGACTGAACCCAACTCCTAAAGTGTGTGGTCCGAACAGACTACTCTTGCAATGTAGTCCAATCCCCTACTCGGAATCTCCAAAATCTAGCTACCACCTCCCTACGTCCAACACGCCCCCCTCTAGTATAACGTAGGCACCATCGTAGAAGTAATAGAAACAAAAATCACGCTAACTCATCCATGGGATCACATGCCAACCAATTGAGCGGTAAGCAAAAAGCACATCTAGCATTGTCATGGAGTGCACGATGGAGCCTATGGAATAAACGTGAACATGAAAATCTAGTCTCAAAAAGCCCTAGAATTGAACCTGCATGGGAAGCTAACCACTCCCACGACCCGATTGGTATACCCGGAATGATCAACGAAGGAATCAATGTAGTCTGCGTATTTTTAAAAATGACAAATGCTGATGTCGATGTGATCGTCCTCCTCACATGCGCATCCTATGTGGTCCAATCATAATCTTTGTGCATCTTTCACACGTGGCTCTTTACCCTTTGCAAGGTAAAGAGACGATGACACATCGGACATGATATATCACGCACCGATTTTGGCAGCCCCATGAGGGGAAGTGAAGCTATAGCTAGCACAAAGAGAACGATAAAGACACCGAGCGCTCCATCAAGTATCTCCTCCCACTTGTAGAACCACAATCCGTGACACCCCACCTCACATGGAAAAATGCTAACTATGAATACCCTAAAATCTAAAAACACTCATACCTGTTTATTCTAATTTACATAATTTTCTAACTAGATCCCGGTAGAACCAATGCATGAAAAGGAACAAAAAATCCTGACCCATATGTGTAATTTGAGAAAAATCACTCAAACCCCTAAAAAAACAAAAATATTCATATCTCTCTATATCATTCTCCATAGTCTTCAATTAAGGTACCAATGGAATCCAAATTGAAAGCCGAAGAGAAATGTATATTCACTCTTCATACTTGGCAAAGCATAACCAAAATATCCAAGAAAGGATCTACCCTACTCTACTCTCATCCTCTCCCTGTAGTCTCCATACCCTCGACATTTGACTCATTTGTAGAATATTTTTTACCATCTAGAGATGGTAAAAAATATTCTACAAATGATAACCAATGGTAACAATTGAGTTTTCCACCTATATACTTACATGTGGTTAGGGGTGACGCAAGGATTTTATCTTCTAAGTTCTTCACATGGGAAGAACGCACCTTGATATATGACAGAATCCGAAATTTCATGCTACAGATTCTTCTACCTACATTATTATACACATGTTCAAAGGTCGAGATTTACTTTTGTAGGTCTTGTGTTGAAAGACACCGAGTGTATATTATCATGGTCCATAACAACAAATCCTCTACAACAAGATCTTCTGCCGGTACCATTGCATGCAACACCGTAGCAACGATGGTAACACACCACAAGAAGACCCAATATCCGGGTCGGCCTCCTCTAAATTGCTTTGACCCTTGAGATCTTTGGTCATCTCCATTGTGAGCTGATCCGAGAAGTAGAGCGGATGAAAATAATTAGACAAGAGGAGTTCGTTGCACCTATTTTTATATTGATGACTTATTATCTCAACGGACGTAGAGAAACCTTATGTGTTATCTTGAGTTGGCTATTTTTTGAAAGTAATCCTCATGCTCTATCTTTATATCTATAGAAGTATCTCATTACCTCATATGTGTGTAGCACTTACTCCTCTCCAAGTAATTTTCACAACAAAGACAACCTAACCACCTCAGCTTCCAAAAAAACTTACTCCAAAAACACATCCCCACAGCATATCTAACCTCATACGACTTTCTGAAGTCTCACAATACCCGCAATTGTCAAAGTACATGATCATTCCGTTGGGTTGTCACACTCTTCCACCGCAACATTGACTTCCCTCACCTGGTCCAAGGGTTTCCCAAATCTGTGACTGACTGTACAATCAAAAAGATTCCAAGTACTATCCTCCTCTCTTTTCTCATTTCTCTTCTCTACTTTCCCTATGTATTTATACTTTTTGGCTCTGTGTCAATGTAAACCTGTGAAAAACCCTACAAGTGTCACCATGTAAATATGTTGGAGAGTAAAAAAGTCTCACAATCTAGATTAGGGCCCATACTCATCCAACATGAGTGGTCCAGGGCTTGCGCAGGTGGGTATGTGACAATATGCAAACATGTTAGTGAACACATCCATTCCCTCCAGTTTTTCCTCCATTTTTTCAGTTTGGTGCAAAAGGCCCTTGTGTGTTTTTTCTCCTCTTTATGATCCTTGACATCTTTTATGTTCTACACTCTTGCACCCACGTGCACTTGTTTCCTTGTCTTTTTATATAATTACTGCTTCTCACTTCTTGGCGAGTTTGTTAACAAATGCAATCTTCGCATTGTTGGAGCCTTTCACGGCTACAGTGCCATCTAAGTCCCCACATTTGTGTAATACGAGTCACGATGACAAAGCACAATCCTTTCGGTTCCTTGAAGAAAAAGTTTCGTGGAGTGGACAGACAATTGCATCGGATACATATTTGATATTTCCCTGCTGCTGTTTGGCAATGTGATCGACAAGTCTCTGTTCCGTGCCATCATTCATTTCCTGTTTCTGCCCGATAGAGCAATTTGGGCGCCAGTTCCCGGTCGAGAAATAACAATTGCATCGAGAGGGCGAGATACGAGGCGAGGTGGAGCAGATGTCAAAAAAATCGATCCGATGTTTTATGTCGACTGAGAGCGCGACTAGTGAAGAAACTCTTCTCAATGTTACGCCACCAACTGGGTCGTAATCTATACAGGCGCCTAAGGAACCAGACCAAAATTGATATGCACAGTACGATTCCTATCACGCTCGTGGCAATCATGTTGACCTGCAGACTGAAAATAGGCGGCAACGATGCGAATCCTGCTGCAGCAAATGCGCCCAGAACAAAAACCACCGCGAATACGAGCAAAATCGAAGTCAGAACGAGATACCGTCGAACGACTCGAACTTCTTCGCCAATGAACACATCTAGCATGGGCAACACGGCTCCCGCTCCTGCTATTACAGTTGCAATGGCAGAAAAGAACGACAAGCTGTTGCAAACCCAGAAAACTCGCGTGCTCGCATGCTGTTGGACGGACGCATAAACTTGATAGGTGTCGGGAGGAGCTGGCTCGGGGACAGGGAATTCGTAGTATGGAGTGTACCCCAGCGGTGGTTGCAACCAGCCCGCGTATGTGACACTGGCTATGAGGGCGGCACCCACGAGAATCGCATTTGCTGCATCCACATACACCTGCCTGTCCCTGTAGAGCCGGTCGACCCAGTCCTTGACATCCAGCCGCTCTAACAGCAGCTTCTCGATGTCTTTCCGCTCACTCTCGATGGCAATTTGGAGCGCAGTTCTATTGTACCTGTCCTCTTGGTTAGCCCTGAGAGTCGGCTTCGAAATTAGCACCTTCACGACCGACGTGTGCCCGCCGATGGCAGCGTAATGCAGGGGGGTCTGCTTGTTACTGTCCTCGGCGTTGATTTCCAGGGCCAATTCCGGAATGCTCATCAAAATGTCCAGCAGCTTATCGTAGCCGGCGAACGCGATTTTGTGAATCAGGGTGACGTCCCACTTTTTGGCCGTCCCGATCTTCAAGTCGAGGCGGTCCAAGTGATCGTGGATTTCCTTCACAATGGTTCGCACCATAGTCTCGTACGATTTCTTGGATAAAATTTGCTTCAGCAGCTTGCCACAAACGTCGCAAATGTCGTAACTCCTCCGGATCAGAGCCACCAGCACGAAGTCCAGCTTCATCTGCATGCTCAGGTCCATGGCAGACTGGCGCTTGTTGTTCTCGATTGTGACGTCGATGTTGGGATGCGCTAGCAGAGCGTTCACCAGCGCCAGCACGAACTCCTTGTGCTCCTCCTCGCCCGTGAACTCCACGGCGAACTCCACTGCGAAGTGGAGCGCCGTCATCTTACTGCGAACCTCGGAGAAGATGTAGTCGGTCAGCCGCGGGCGCGGCAGCTCTCCCCACACGGCGTTGTCCTGCACGGTTTTGGCGAGCTTCTGAGTCTCCTGGTTGCTCTTGGCTGCCACGTTCGGGTCCATCTCCGGGTGCTCCAGGAGCAACTGAACCATGGCGACGTGACCTTTGCGCGAGGCGAGGTGCAGCGCAGTGTAGCAGTCGCGGTCACCGGTGTTGACGTGCACGGCCGGCGAGAGGAAGAGCTCCCTCACCACGTCCAGGCGCTGCTCGCACGCCGCGTAATGCAGCGGCGTACGCCCCAGTCGGTCCTCGGCGTTGATGATCGGGCGCAGTTGCTCCTCACTCTTCTCCTTGCGGTGGGCGTCGAGGATTATCTTCACGATGCTGTCGTAGCCGCTGCACGCTGACATGTGCAACGCGGTGAACTTCTCGTCAGCGGTCCGCGCGTCCAGCTCGATGAGCGGGTGCTCCAGCAGCAGCTCCACCACCTCGTCGTTGCCGCAGTAGGCCGCCAGGTGCAGCGGGGTGATGTCGCCTTTGGCCTTCGCGTTCACGTCGATGGAGTCCGCGCATTTGAGCAGCATCGACACGATTTGCGTGTACCCCTTCCTGCAGGCCAAGTGCAGAGGCGTTCGGAGGGACCTGTCCTGAGCGTTGACGTCGATGTTGGGGTGCGCCAGGAGCAGATCCGTGATCCCCACGTAATTCTTCTTCGCCGCGTGATGCAGGGGTGCCAGTTGGGCCTTGCCGGCTTTCATATTCACGTCGATGTCCACCCCCTCGTCCCCGTGCGATGCCAGTAAGCTGCTCACTCTCTCAAAATCGCCCGAGAACACAGCTGGGTAGAGCATGTCGCTCGCCATCTCCACCTCACTTCTCTGACGACGGAAGTTATGAACAGAATTGGACTGGCAGAAATGTGGGGACCCTGAAATGTGAGCAATCGATTACCCCTCGCAAACCATGATCGGAGCGAAAATCGGCTTTGCAGTTCGTGTATATCCACAGCTGTTGCGAGAATTCTTGTCCAGTAGCACGGGACCAGAAACACTACTTCTCCGATGTCTTTAGTTCGTACGAAGAAGAATAAGATAGCATGACTACGGCGGCCCCACACCCTCCACTCCAACTCGAGGGAAACGAAAGAGATCTGGCGCGACGAGTTAATCTGTTGACTCAAAACTGACACAGCGACCTAGCTTTCATAATGGCTGGACACCTCGCAGCTCTGAATCAGCGGCCTCGAATGTGGAATTTCGCACCTCGCATTCCAGTGAGAAATGAGTTGAAGGGAGACCGACTCAGAAACAGCACCAAATACCATGAGCCACAGAGGATAATTCTGACTATAAGGAGAAAACTGCGCATGCAACCTATTCAATCAGATGAGTTCTTCGTGAAGCTGGAGGCTAGGAAGCTGGATGAAATACCTGAGCAAGAACTCGAGCCGCAACACTTGCACGGTTCCCACCCCCGTGCATCTGCAAGTGGACATTGGCATGGCATGGATAGAGGAGAGGCGCAGACAGACAGGACGATCAGCCCCTACATCAATGGTCCCCACGTTCTTGCTCCTCATGGACGCCTCATCCCGTATGTGGAGTGCGCAGTCAGTAATTGCATTCGTCGTTTGCTGCATTTATCGGAATCGTGCGTCAGGAAATTTGGGAAACCTTCATCGAAATCCACTTCCAATTGCACGTGTGCTCCCAAGCCTCTTTACTACACCTCTGTCTTATAAAAGGCGAGGAGATCCGACCGACCCTTCAGTTTAGCTCGCCGTGTCTGTCTCCCCAGCCCGCCCCCTATCCAGCCAGAAACTTCCTTCTCCTGCAGTCTTGCGTCCGATCTATCTTCCCACAGACGGACTGCATTAAAATGCGGTGCTATCCTGCAACCAAATCTAGAGCTTTTCTCCGTTTGGACAAACCGTAAACCGCAGCTTTAATCCTAAAGGGTTCTCGTTGTCTGCATTGCATACCTCCTGCTGCAATACATGGAGCTTAGTTTGATTCTTCTTTTCTAAACTCTCACCGGAAGTGAAAGTCCATATTGCAGTAGTCGGTGTATTATCCCGATTAGACTTAGCCGTGGATCGAAAGAACGCAGTGTGCGTCCCGCAGAGTCAAACTCAGCAGACCAGTCCCACTTCTAATGTCAGAACTTTTAAGCTTTTTATACCCTTCCCACAAAGAGCGCCCAACGGGTGGCAACAATTTTAGCAAATTACGGAGTTGGGAAGGCCCGATCAGGTCTAGAAGACAAGACGCAGTTTTCGTAAACGCAGAGACACGTTCACGCTTCTCACATTTATGGCTGTGGGCCCTGGAGGTATCCTGAGCACTTCACGTATTCGATCCACCATCCCGGTCACCCGAATCCCTTGTAGTAATATAACATCAAGACAACACGTCCGCTTGGTATGCCGTTTGTCATGAAACGGTCCTACGCTATTTCCAGAAAGTGCTTGAAGTGGCTGGCATTTTGCGACCGACTGAATTCACAGCCCCACTCCTCGACTCACTCAAAGGCATTCGCTATTACGTACACTCATTAAAAAGTTCTGAAGTTAAAGAGGAAGTGAATCAACAGTTACCAGGTTAGCTTCCAAAAGGACCATTCATTATTAAAGTCTCTTGAAATTGGCTCTAGATAAATAAGACACCACAGAAGGACAAGGTACATATATCTAGTGTCTTATCTACTCAGCAAGACGAAAGTTTCTATTTCCACACAATCCAATCATCGGATGTGTTGTTGTGGGGTGTTGCGCTGCCTAGTACTACATGAACAAACTCGTTCGACGGCGTATACTTTAAGTCTCGGTCTCCTATCCTGCTGCTGTTCAACGTCAGATGATTGACGCCTTTGTTCAGATGCATGCCCATCAAGTTCTCTAAACGGATGCTTATCACTCGATCTCTGCTTCGATCTCTTTTTACAACGAAAGTAATTTGACTCGAAAACGGTTGGGAGAGTTGGGTGAGGTTACAAGCGCGACATTCACAGGAGTTTTAATTACTTACGAAGGGGTGCCCAGATGCAAAGTCTGGACTTGTAATCCTTCGGCTCTATTATCTTCGTTGGACGAAATTCACAAAAGTAACACGCCTGTATTTCTTTTGTTCTCATATCAATCCCGTTTCGTAGCAATTTTGGTTTATGGTTTTGACCCGACTTGTCTTAAATTACAACAGATGAACAACAGACACGATGGGAAATTCGCAAGTGCAATCTGTCGGCAAGTCAGAGTTTCAATTGAGTCTCCCTTTAGCTAGGAGGGCAAAAATGGTACATGTTCAATCTAAAAGGGCCATGATAACAAACGTGTACAAACAACAAACGCACCGAGATGAGAAAATATATCCAGCGAACATAATCTGCAAACTCAATCACGAACTTGGAGACCGTGTTCACAGACAAAAAATTTCATGGTAATTTTACAGAGGAACAATATATGTACAGCAATTGAAAATTCAAAATATTATTCATCTTCTTCTTCTGACATTTTCTGTTTCTTCCACAAGCGTGCAGCCTCCAAGATTTTGAGATTGGGAGCCATGCCAGTTTCTTCCGGAAAGATGTAATCCGTGTACTCCTCAAATCTGTTAGAAGACATCACCCGGATCCATGTGAGCAGAACATAAAGACAAGGGACATATACTGATGGACACAGAGTGATCAAATTAGTCTCAAACTACTTATGCTAGAAAATATTGATCTCAAGAAACCATACCCAGCTGCCGTCCCATCATCTGACATAATAGGACGTTTGCGCTTCACCCGCCGTGGCATCTTCTTTTGGACAGATGCTACGTCTCCCAAGTCCCCAAAGCTGCGCTCTATTTCTCGCCACTCTTCCAACAGCATAGACCTCTCCTCTTTCTGCTCCGGAGCAGAACTTCGGAAGCTCTCAAAGGCCCTCTCAAACACCCCTGAGATCAAATCAGAACAAATGCAAGAAAGTGAACATAAGAACAGACTTCAATCTCAAGGTTTTCAAAATCAAGGTTGGGCAACGAATAGGCCATTCACTCATTTCGACTTGCGCTGATCGGAGTGGAAAAGCTAACGTTTGTAACAGACAAACCTCGCGATCTCAAAACTCGTTGCTGCTTTTGCGCTTCAAGTATTTGTGCATCAGGTTCTCGGCCTTCCTCCTCAGAGATTGACTCTTCTTCTAATGGGTGACCAGCCTCAAATTTGGCATAACTGACCCAGACTTTCAAGTGCTTAGTACGATCTAACAGCCTCTCGTAAAGCTGTCTCGTTCGCTCGTGCTCCACTTCCGATATCTCGAAGTCAATGTATGCCTGTAGAATACATGTGAACGTGTATGAGTAACATATACAAAATAGTGATGAACAAAGATGGGCAGATGAAATGGCTACCCCATATCAAGTAATAGGTAGCACCACATGATACGTTCTGAAAAGAGAGAGTGTAGAACAGACCTTCCAGAGCAGCTCGGGCATATCTAATACTGGCTGCGCAATGGCCAGTTCAAATATTGCCCTTCCTCGATCTGTCTCTCCTAATGACCTCTCCAATTCCGCATATTTGCTCCAAGCGTAGCAGTTCGCAGGAGCCCATTCTAAATATTTCTCGTACAGGTTCCGACATCTGTCGATATTACCAAGCTGCAACTCTATTTCTATGTACGTCTTGAAAATCTGAACCAAGAAAGTACATGATCAGAATGACACATTGATAGATAAGCTACTGTAAACCAGACAAACATGTGAGACAAAAACCTCCTGTCATTTCACCTCTGCAACTCTCTTTTATGTCCGTCTTTAAAATCAGAGCTAAGTAAGAAACATTCATTGAGGATAACAGAATGTCTCTTTCCACCAGGATCATTCATTCGCTATAGATGAAAATGAAGTCTTCTAGTAGAACACCAGTTTTCCTTTCTTTTAGTGAGGCTAAACCCAGGAATTAGTTACTAACTCTATCAAACCGTGTAAGAACCTCCTATCAGTGAACTGACCTTGTCTTTCGGAGCCATTCCAATTGCAGTCCCTAGCAATTGGCGAGCTCCGGGGAGATTCTTTTGCCTAATTTCAAATTGGGCCGCCATTAACCAGATCTTCGCGAAGGAAAACTTCTTATGTGGTATGAGCTTCAAGCACTCCCTACACACCCATCACAACGTCATTACAGATTCAATTCCTCACAAATACAAGTGTTTGCCACCTTGCGACCTTAACCGTCTTGTTCGTTGACACAAAGTTTTGAAGAGTGTGTAAACCTACCTGTACACCTCCCGAGTTCTTTCCATATCTTCCGCCTCCAACTCCTCATACAGCGCGTAGTTTATCCTGTATGACAGTTCGTACTTTGGTTAGGAGCTTTCAACGGTTTGCAACTGGGAAAGTCTGTTAAGAAAACGCGAATCTGCGGACTGCCTCCGCGGAGCCGAAGTCTGAAAGGTTATACTATGAAGAGAACAACTCAATTTTTTTACAAAATGCTTTCATACTTCATTCCATGCCACCAACAACAGGCGATTCGAGAAGTTTAACACATAACAAAGCGTTAACACGGGAACATACCCATGAATCATCAGAGAAGATGAGTCACAAGACTAAGAGCAGGTCAGAAGCCAGACTGGCCTCCCCTCAAAGGAAAGAAAATTACCAAGCTCAAGTTTAGAAGGCAAATTCATCACATGTAACCTCACCGGTACCTCAGTGTGTTGCGACATGCTGTCTAAACTCATAAAAGGCACGAAAGGATTGCTAAGCCTTGACTGATCCAGATGCAATACGTATTACAGGCATCAAAATTACCTATGTGACCCCAACTCCAAAAGAAGAGACAGTGGCCTTTGGAACCTTAGTATCTAAGGCGGAGAATGTCTACCATAAACATCTGAGCACAGAGGGAGCGGATCACAAAACGTACCTCTATATAACCATGACTTACCCCGAACCCTTGATATTTCGAGAAATATTTCAAGATATACTTGCTTGTCTTGGTGCGGGTCAAAAATGACTTCCTCTAAACTACGAAGAGCAAGATGGAAAACCACATTGCTATGCATAAGGTGTAGAAGAGAGGACGAAACCTTGCCCATAATCTAATCAAAGACACCACCCTTGACAGAATGAGAGCAATATTATGCCACAACCTCTCCCACTTGGTGCAGCAGTATTTTTTTTCAGAAGTATTCAACCTAGAATCATAGCCCCAAGCTCTCCCCATCAATTGAAGTACATTTTTTTGGACCATCTAAACTATACACCTCTGTGCAACAATGCCCCAAAACGACCTCCGACATCGACGTTTTCCACAACACGCCTCGATTAAGAGGGGCAAGGACGGTATGACCAAGAAGGAGCAAGTTGACGAACACAAAATTACGGGGACAATCCTCGTGAAAGATCAGTGGTGCTAACCAGAGGTATATGTATCTTTGCCAATAACGCTTTTCTTCGGCAGGAGGCACATTTGCGATGGCTCTTTCGTAGACTTCCCTGGTTCTCTCGTGGTCGCCAACACTCTCCTCTAGTCGTGCATAATCAAACCACGAATCGTAGTTTAAGGGATTCTTCTTCACATCTTCTTCATACTGAAACCTTCGCTTTCCAACAATAACGTCTTCAATGCCCTCCCTGTCACCGTACTGCTTCTCGAATCCAACAAACTTTCTGTAGAGATCCTCGGCCTGCCCTTTAGGAATGTGATCTAAGGCGTACTTGTATATACACCTTGCTCTTTCCAACTCCTTGAACCGCTCCTCAAATTCCGCAAATGCCACAAAGAGTTCCTCGGTTTGCCCATCCTCACCCAGCTCTTCTATGGCCCTCTCATAACACCTCCGAGCCCTTGCAACCTCTCCATTCTTCACCTCAAATTTGGCATAACGCACCCACGCCTTTACGGTGGGATGGCACTGCACATACCTCTCAAAGATAGCTCTTACCCTCTCAATCTCATTGTACCTGAGCTCGAACTTCATAAAAGCTGACCATCCGTGATGGTCTGGCTCCCATGCCATCCATCTCTCAAAAATCTGTCTGGCACCAGCCACATTACCCAGCATTTCTTCCATGTGAATGTACTTGTACCACAACTGGTCGATACGAGGAAGAAGCGAAACAGCTCTGTCCCACACATTCCTTGCATGATTCACAAACCGATGCTTCATTTCCATTTCTGCATATTTGAGCCACAATGTGGTATTTCGATAATCCACTTCCAGGGCCCTCTCCCAGATGGACCTAGCACGAGCAAAGTCTCGCTGGCTTTCTTCCCACTGAGCATACTTCACCCAAACAGATGTATTCCATCTCACTCTACGAATAAGATCCTCGAATTCCTTGCGCCTGCGCAGCCTGTACTCACCTAGCTCCTCAGCGTCGGTTATCTTCTGTTTCGGAGGTCGTATCTCCGCCTCCTGGCGCTCCCGAGCTTCCCTCAAAATTTGTTCTGCGGTAATTTGCACTGGTGCTGGGGTCTTATTCTTTACACGAGTGGGACGTGGTAATTTCACCTCCGTCTCCTTCTTCGTCAAGAACCCCAATGCGGGGTCTGCCTCCTTCATGGCCATCGTCGCCCCTACGACTGTTCTGCCGACCAGATCCTTGAGGAAGAATGATGCGCGAACCTGAACCTCAACTCCACCTGAATCCCCGTTATCACAACTCCTCTACGTCTTCTGCGCCATGCGCAAACACTTTTCCTCGTGTCTCTGTGACATGCTCTTTCCTAAAACCCGGTCAATGGCACCTTCCAGCAGACCTGAGAGTTGCAGCAGCAGAACAAGAAGAGGAGGCAGAGTAAAAGCGCATCGAGCGAACCAGTCAACCAATCTACCATCCGCTATGTCTTCCAACCGCCATGCGAAAGGCCTGATAGTTTCTTCCTCAGTCCCTTCGAGCCATTCCACTGGAGCACCTCAGTGCCACATTCAGAATTTCGGAGGTCAGGGAACATACGCTCGATCAATCGATCGAAGCAGTTTCGAAACCGAAGAGGGTTTAAACTTAGGGTTTATTTTTCCCGGAACCACCGGTTCGAGTGAGGGCGGGCCTGTGCTGAACGGCCTATTGACCCCTTTTCTACTTCCTGTCCCTTGACTGCCTTCCCGCGTGACACCGGCTGAAGCTGGAAGTGAGAAAGAGACACTGTAAAATAACAAAAGGGATGGGAAGGATGGAACCAAACCCATAACAAGGGATTAGGCCCCAATAGTATCATACTTGGAAATATGTCCTACAACTATCTAGGTCAAAAGTGTCTACACACAACACATCATCCAAACAATCATCATCTAATATGATTGATCTCTTATAGTTTGCACGAGCTTGTGCTCTCAGTAGAGCAATGGACATACGTTGCCTAAAATAGACTATACAATAACCTAAAGAGAGTGATACCCATTGCCACCTCCTATAGTATACTCTCACACACTCCTAACGAACATGTGGAAGTTAGTGTCCATAACTCCTTATAACTCCAAAACTCGAGGAACAAAGAGATGAACACTCTACATACCACT
>MUAA02000138.1:600000-754634 GCA_014180765.2 Marchantia paleacea
ACCAAAGAAAACGGATATACCTAGTATCTTTCGTGATAAATCGCTATCTCTCTAATTGCATAATGTCCCCTGTATAGAACTCGTGAGTATAGACGCTAACCGGGGTATATAACAAGCACCGCCAATCAAAGCAAACTTCCTCTCAATCACGAATCGCATTTCCCTGTCTAAAGTACTGAATGCAAAGACACACCGAGAATTAAATGAAAGCTAGCAGAAAAGGCACCTGTGGTGGCCCAGGACAAGCACCTCACCTCATGACATTTAGTACGTGACGAGCGTGGACCTTGCAATGAAGGACTAGAATAAAGTCGAGAAGGTCTTCCCAGAAGTGTGCAACGACGAGATGCGTTGGAAGCCGAAGCTTGAGGAAGGAGACACTGGTAGCATATATTAAAGCTATGATTCTGCCTCTGCGCTCTTCATGTTAAAGATTCTTACGGGTGTGGAATGAAGTTTATGCCGATGCAACCGATTTTCGCCCCAGTATGAACATCTCAATAAAACCCCGTCACAATCAGGACTGAGAATTATCCAACTAATTTCTTCCTGTCCAACGGCTGTGACAAGCTAACAAACAGTTTTCGCAGGTTACGGGTCAGCCGCTATGAGCTTCTCCTTGTTAGTATTAGTGCAAAGAAGTAAATAAATACCAAAGCTTATTATATTTGAAGTGTTACATATGATCTTGCTGCTACTGAACTCATAGGTGTACCATCAATCTTTAGTAATCCAGATAAGCAATTGTCAGAAGTTTGCGCCGAGGTTATTGAGCTGCAAGAAAGTTGTGATAACTTTTCGTACTTTCAGTCTTCCAAAGTTGGTCTCATGTATATTCTGAATTTTTCTCATGCATGTCAGATAGTAGAAGAAATTCGGTTTCCTAGAAAGAGAGATCCCCACACAAGATTTCTTCACGTATTGTCTCTCCTTTGATGACTTTGTTTACACTCAAAACAGTATTCATATCAAATTCACCAGTTTAATATCGAACTTGATGCAAATGTCCAAACTTTTTGAATTATTGAATCAAATCTTGATCAAGAAGTTTCTGGTAAGTAGCTGATGTGGTCTGTCACTGCTGGAAAATGGTGCAGGAGAGATCAAGAAACCTGCTCATCACGTATTATACATTCATAATCAATGAGACGCGAGCAAGAACCAGAGAAGCGCACAAAGGTTAGATAGAATGTATTGACCCGGGAGTAATCTTTTAAGTTCTCCATATAAATGTACAATGTCATCTCAAACGAGGATCTTACAAATAAATAGTTTCTGAATATTGAGCAGAAGAAAAAATAAGGTTTTTGGCATGTCCATCACACTCTGTACATCTACTGCTCTTATCTAATTAAGTCAGAAGTAAGAACTACTACAGATAACGTAAGCTAATTCGCTAGTGGGCATGGAACATGCATATTACATCATCCATCTGAGGCTCGAATTTGGCAACCTGCAGGATAGATGGGAACAGGAATGGTGGCTACTGCAGCTAGTATTCTTGCTTCGAAAGATTTTCCTCACTCACGAAGATTCCATGAAGACCATAAGGGACTCTTGCTGGGAGCTTCACGGATGCAACGGTCTCGAGTGTGGGAGAGCGAGCATCCATAATCAAGAGCTCAGATAGCCCCGTGGCCTCATGGTGCGCGTAAGTCACGACATACCCATCGTCTTCAGCAGCATCTGGATCAGAAGTTCTTGGCACAAAAAATGGTTCACTACCCAGGCAGCCCTCATCGGTGAAATGCCTGATGCCCACAACAGGTCCCGATGAGTAATCCACTGCATTCTCACCAGCTGCCTCAAGATCAATTTTGGCGACTCCTGTGGACCGAACCCATGTTGGCAGCGGCTCCATTAGAGCGAAGTACACATACCGGCATTTCCTTCCATAGAATCTCTGATTGATCTGACCTGACTCGAGGTTCAAATCTGGAACCAGCGGCCGCTTAGAAGCTAAACCAGTGGCTCTGTTGAGCCGAATTTCAGTCAGCTCGTACCTGAGATCCAGTCTCTGAGTGGTGAAGAACTTGTCAGCAGGTACTAGAATGGATCCCGTCAGAACGATCTCCTCACCTTCTTCCCAAGCAGTCCAGTAGTGAAAACAGAACGACTCCGGGAGCTCAAACCACTGAATTTGCTCGTCATCAGTGGCGTAGCGTGGGAGCACACCGAGCCTGGAAACCTTCTCCTTGTCAAAACCGATGGCCGGGCCGCCTCGGATCATGCTATTCATGCTGATCACGAGGTCCAGGTCCGGGAGAACTGCATAGTTCTCCGTGACTGCAAAGTCGTGGGCTATCGTGGGCTCTTTGATTTTGATCGGAACGTCGGGGCCCTTGACTCCATCGCGCGAAATCACAAAGTACTTCAGATAAGGTGCGGCACTGAAGTCGCTGCTGATGGAGAAGAGCTCTCCGGTGATGGGATCCACTTTGGGATGAGAAGTCATGGCCCGAGACAGCTGACCGTTGAGGTCGTACCTCCCGCGCGTCTCCAAATCCCCGTCCTCTTTCACTCGGATTATGTACGGCAAATCGTCCTCCGACATGGCCAGCAGGTGCTTGTCGAAGAAAGTGAGACCCGTGTTGGCTGCTCCCCAGCCTTTGGACAGGTCCACCAGCCCCAGAGCGGCGCGGAGCCCGAAAAGCAGCATCCGCGCGAGGCCAGACATGCCGTGCAGCTCCCCGAAAGGTTTGATGAAAAGCGGCTGCTGAGCTGCTCGCTCTTGCTCGAACCGACTGGTGCGGACAAACCTGGCGCAGTATGATGCCTTGCCATCTCTGATACGCACCGAATGCAGCATGCCATCCCCGTCGAAAAAGCAGTAGCCTCCAGACGGAATCAGCTGCGGATTGGGTCCCGTGCGAATGTACACCCCATCCATACAAGCTGGAAGCTCGCCGGTCACCTCGAGGTCTCTGTACACGGGAGTCTCATCGGGTATAGGTGCGAAGTAGGTGTTTTTCTTTAAGAAGCTGTGTTTAGGATCTGCGTGAGCTGGGGGCGTTTCGGTTTTCCGGATCATGTCCTCGAGTCCATTGCACCAATTGGTGGCCAAAGTTTTGAAAATACCACGACCAGCTGCTGCAGATGCAGATGGTGAGTTGGTGCAGGCCTCTTGCCGCTCCTGCTGAGGAGCACGTCTTCCTTTTGCGGCTGAAGGTGGACTTTCGGCATCTGCAGCTGCAGCTGGTGGCAACATCTTTTCTTCAAAGCTGAGCGGCATCCTTGACGACAAAGTGTTCCCCAGGTCCAGATCCAGCTGCCGCTGACTCGCGCTGTCCTGGACAGAAACGCTGGTACTCTCAGGCGGTGAGCAAACTGGGCTTTCTCCACCGCCCTTCGAGCTAGAGGGCCGAGATGTAGCCAACGTAGCTCTGACAGTGTGCAAGTCTTGCCGAGATTTGGGGAAGTCGCTCACTATCATCTTCGAATTCGGTCTGCTGCGACAGTTGAAGGTCTTAGACTGGGCCACGCCTGGAAACCGGGTGCTGGAGCTGTGTGAATCCGCTGCTGCTGCAGCTGCTGTGGGTGCCGGAAGTGGTCGTCCTTGCGCGAAAGATAGGAACCCCATGGATGATGTCATAGTTCGGACCGAGATCAGCTGCTGTCGAATCAAAGAATTCAACTACTCAGTCCAAGCTCAGCAGACAATGGTTTCAAACTTGAGGCGCCTGGGGCCAGACGAAATGCACGTGCCCAGATTGTGCGAAAAGCCTTTGGCGTCACCTGCTTAGCCGGGCGCACATGGAAGAAGGCAACCATATACTCGCGTACGCAAGGAGCCGTGTTTCACCAACGTACGATCAGTTTGGCTCAGAAGTACCAGACGGGAAAAGAGACAAGTGCAGCGTTAGAGACATGATCGAATTCGTCTCCGTTTCAGAGCCCATAGCGAGTCCAGTCCGATCCTCGCGATAGAGAATCAACTGGCAAAGACCGGAGACATCGAGCTGTCATGCAATTCGACACCTTGGGCCTCAGACTCACACGATACGATACGATACGATATGTTTTCAGACGAAACTCAGTGCATATCCTTGCGGTATAGCGCCTGTTCGAGGCCCGAGTACGTCATCCTGATGCTTCTGAGATCAAGCTGGATGTGGCTGAACGGGTTTCTTGTGGTGCTGAATGTGAAGAGTGAACAAGGTTCCATTATATCAAGGCATGTTCAGAGTCTGGTAGCTATCGACTGCTAGGCTGCAGCATGATCCCGCTATTTATCAGTCCTCGAGTCGACGGAAAGCAACCAAATTACACGGTCATATTCCAAGGCTGATGACGTCTTGAGCCACCACCTGAAGAAGAGGGCCTCTGTCCCAGTCATAAGTCGTACTTGCATAAAAGCTCGGAGACCTTCAGATTACAGACCTGAGTGTAGGGCTACACCGAGGGAAACTGCATTTGTCTCATACTCCAAGGTGGAGACGAAAATCTCCAGGCAATGAGACAAGTCACTGCACGGGCTAGAGAAATAAGCTACACTAAAAGCCGTGGAACAGGCTGCTGTGCAGCCCGAAAATAAATTCGTGTGTTCTTCATCATTAGTTTGGAACCTTCATTACAATAACGCCCCGCTCTCCTGCCACTTGTTAGGCCCAATGCATACCCGCCAAGACTTCACGACAGAAGCAAATCCAAAAGAATTACATGCGACCAGTTTTGTGATTCTGGTAAGCTTACAAATGGACATTTCATATTTCTGTTTGTCAGAGAGGACCCTCTCTGACAAATCTTTTATTTTTCACTTGTTTCACCTTACGGTCTCCATTTTCTCTCAGGGTACTTGAACTTTTTTTCCCTGTTGTGCAGTCTTTACTTTTTCTGTAGACAAAGGTCACGCGCTGCATCGAATAATTGAGATAATATGGGGACCCGGATGCTTCCAAGCAGGGCGAGGTAGGGCAGCTCCATGCCGAAACATGTTCCATAGCGTGCAATCGCAAGGCCCCTTCAGGGGCCTTGCGATTGCTGCAAATCCAAAATAAACATTTGATATGAAATAAGAAACACGGACTCGCGGGTTTTCACTCCATACTTACTGAATATCTTTCATATGACGAGACGTATATTTTCGTGCACATAGTCGGTAGTGACTTTATTACTCTACAAATATATCTCTGGTTGTTGAATACGTTCAAGGGTGCCCACATTTCCCAATACAAAGCCAGTTATTTAGTACATGATGCTCTGTTGTTTTTTTGAGTTGGATAATTTAGATATGTTATGTGTTGTAGTTTTTTGACTTGATAGTTAAAATATCTTAGGTGCTGTAGGATACTATTGGGGCCTAGTACCATGTTACTGGTTTGGTTCCATCCTTGTGCGATTTGATGGGGTATTCCCTTCCCTTTTGTTATTATACTTTGTCTTTGATTTAGTACAATCTGCCCTAAGGTTTGTTCATCGACAACAGATCCGGGAACCCGCACCGATTAACGTGTATCTGCTGCGAAAGTCTTTTTCTGCTGTTCATATCTGATCTGACCGTGTTGGGATCCCAGGTGGCTCTGGTGTAGGCTAAGCCGGGGTTCTTTAGACTTTATGACGGCATCGGACGGAGACATCCAATTTGTCCTGTGTCTGATGGACAAAGGGGACGCACGGTTTCAAAGTCAAGTTGATTCAGTTCGATTTGTTACTACTGATCACCTTTCGGAGTTGGCCTGCCCTTCCATTGTCATTCACGAGCCCATATCAGTTCCCGCAACGCTGAGGAATATAGCAACAACCATCCTTCCTCAAGATCGATGAAACCCATTTGTTCAAATATTCTGAAAATTTCGAGCTTGGAAGTTGGGGCAAACTGAAGACCATGGTAGAACTCGGGCTCTCAGTCAACTGTGAGTGCTACAACACTTAAGAATCCGTTGTAGGCTAATCGAGTGCAGCTAGTTACAGTTGTAATCACATTGCGACAACGAGAATCGTGGCATTGACGTTTCATTCATATTTCTGTGAACGACCACTGGCAGCTAATTTCTGTATTCTGCGACGATCTGACAACAAAAGCTTGACTTATCCATCTGTTTATAAATATATTGATGTCATTATAGTCCAGGACAAGTTCCTTAAAATAGATACTGAGAAAAATACAAATAAAAAAAAAATAAAAATATTTTGAGGAATTCTGCGACACAAAGCTCCGTCGTGCGACAAATGAAGAGTGGCCCAATCCGTTTTTGACTGCTCTGACATGTCGCCGAATCGCCACTGACTGCAGTGATAGCAAATTAGAAGCGAGCGATAGATCTTTATTAAGGGCCGGGCAAAACGGAAGGGCTGTGGGTCTGTGGCATCGGACGTTTTTATTTATAATTTTCAGAGCAAAACGGAACGAAGACCGCGAAGATATATTTCTTCAAAGAAAGGGGAAAAATATGCATGGTAAAAATCCAGTTCCAGTCAACCATACCGGTCTCTTTTGAGCCTCACGTGAAAATATAATTGGCCGCTACTAAACACCAAACTTCGCTAACACTAATCTGGTTACAACTTTTCATTTTCATAAACGAAATATAATAACAAAAGGGATAGGAAGACCACATCAAATAGTACAAGGATGGAACCAAACCCGTAACATGGGGCTAGGTCCCATGAGCCATCACGTTAGGTGATGCTTATCCAAATGCTCTCTTGTTTTTAGACCTTTTGACTTGGATAGTTCAGATATCCTAGGTGTATACACTGGGAAATATGTCCTGGTGATACTATTGGAAAAATATGTCCCTTAACACTTAGGATATTTGAACTATCCAAGTCAAAAGGTCTTAAAACAAGAGAGCATTTGGATAAGCATCACCTAACTTGATGGCTCTCGTGGATTGCAAGAGGTATGGTCTCTTTAGAACAATGGAAACACTTTGACTAAAATAGGGTTACCCGGTATTGACTAGTATGCTTACAACTATTGTTTGTATTGTTTCCTTAGTGTCTTCTCTGATATACACTGCGTGTAGTACTTCAAAAAGGGACACAATATAATAACCAAAGGGATGGGAGGACCCATCAAAACGTACATGCTATTGGGGCTATGACCCAGTAGCATCGGAAATATGTACTACAATATCTAAGATATCCTACCAGTCTACACCTCACCTAAGTGATTGCTCTCCTATCTCTCCTGTTTACGTCGTCAACCCATACGCGCCCGTAGTAAGACCCTAGTGGTTCTAAATGACCCCCGGTGAATATCGTATATTTGATGTATATATCGTCCCCGTTGTGATACGTAACGGACTTTTTCTAAAATCGTGCTCAACTTGGCGTGGAGATAAAGGACACTGTCAGACCCCAGCACGTCAAGCGAAGCCTATCGGTCCTATCGGGGTCACCACCACCACAATTATCACTTCCCTCTGTCGCATCCCACTTGAATGTATTGAGCCGAAAATCCGGACGCAACATCCAATTCTCTTGCATGCCTTTCCCTTCCATGTTAGCCGTTCTTCTCCTTCCCTTGCAACTTGACTAGCATGCCGAGTGCACGTGCATGAGACACCTTAATACATGTCGCACGATTTGTTCTAGAACCATGAGCCATAGTCACTCATTCCGTGTGAATATTTCATGATGAGAAGATTTGAGGGTTTTCTCCAGGATTGATCATGAAGATACGGTCAATGCAAGGGATCGGTCTGATAAGGGTATTGCTTGTCAATGTTTAGGTTGTAGCAGAAATTTTGACTGGATACTAGACCTTCGGCCTGCAAGGTTTTCATCGGAGATCACATTGCCGATTGTGCCTGTCTGTTGTCTGGTCGGTCCAGTTTCGGTGGTAGAGTTTGCAAAGGGAACCGCATTAAGATTGTTGAATTCAGGACGCGGATTTAGCGGATGCGCATTCCTCATGCCACCTTACAGTGGTTTCTCAGTCAAGTGCAGATTGCGGCTGGAGAATCACAATCTCCTCATGAACAAAAATCATACTAAACATAAAACAAAAATCAATTTGCTCATTTACATATTTGTCAAGTTTACTGTCCAACTTACCTGAGAATTCTGAATATTCATCCACTAGGTATACATTATTCAAGCTTGAGATCCTATTGTTTCAGCACGTCACGCCTGTTGAAAGGAATGTATGAAGACGTCGGGTGCACTAAGTCATTGCACTCCTATAAAATTCTGTGGGTTTCGTGTACTTGCAAATTTGATGTTGCTGTAGAGAAATACTGGTCTCTGATTGACGACCTTAAAGCTTTGCATCAAATATTATCCGGGACTATTGAAACTGAGAACGACTCGCAGTTGGTCCGAGTTGTCCATGAAGATGTACACACCCTCCTCAAATCACATCCAACCATCGAGCGTCGGGGGATACAGGTATCAGGAACATGAAGGATGGGTAGTGTAAATTCCATTCCATCAAAACGACAGAATAAGTGTAATTCTTCGAATACCAGTTGAGATTCGAGCGAATATTACCAGCCTAGGCAACTAAATTCAGTTGCCTCGTCCTGTCCGCTTCCTTAAGGTGAAGGATTTCAGGACTTCGTGGATCAAGCAGCACCGCAGAGCGTACAATACAGTATTAGTACGAAATCGATCTAAATTAACATCCTAGTACCTAGTAGACCTCGTCCGGTGTGCAGTGCACTGCTCCATGCATAAGCTCCACTTCTACAGGGCATGCGGAAGCTAGATTCTTGCATCACCATAACTGTAGAAGACAGTATCTCCCGCTGCACATAGATCCTCTACTCCTCGCGGACACTCTAGGACTTTGTCAATCTTCAGCATGACGACGACCTCCGATCTCAGACTAGACTTGTAGGCCGCAGCCACCATTCGAGTCCCGTCCTGTTGACATCTGAGCATGGAAACAAAAGTAAGAATGTAGCTGCAGGAATCTGCCAGTGCCAGTACATGGATGTACCCAGGGAAATATCGGGTAGACATTCTTCTTCCTTTCTTCCCCGCATGGTACAGGTGGAAATTGAGACTTCAGTAACTGTTACTTCTATCTTCTTTTTGGAAAGGTTGAACGAATTTAAGCCATGTTCAGATCTGATCGTTATACTGTACTTGAAATATATTCACTGGTCATATTGCATTCTGAACATCTGATGATGATTTCGGCCATTCATTCTCCAACCGATCGGCAAAAGTTTCGACGTACATTCTTCCCGAGTTGGGTTTGTCCGAGAGATGCATGTCTCAGCCGATTCGTTTATGGTGGAAATAATTATTACTGGACTCTGAGATTGTCACAGTGAATCCAATTGGTGAATTAATGACTCAGTGCTACGGGACTCACAACGCACCGACTGACGACTCATGTTTTGCCACACCTTTGTGCACTATACCGATCACAGCGACAGCAACACGTACATAAAAGTCTGACGCTAACTAGACATTGGACCATGTGTTGGGTGGAACAATCCTGGCAAAATGCAGTCCCCGGAATCTCAGCCACCTTCAAGGCATGTACTCCGAGAAAGGGAATCAGGGATAGAATTAGGAAAGATCAGAGAGAACAATGGTCCCTCTCACTGTAGCTACACGAGCTCTTTCCCATAAGCATGACAGTGTACATGGAGGGAGCAATTTACTCAGAAGCCACAGCCAAGTCTTCGTGTTAGTCCATGCTCTTAGCGTGTAGAACAACAGAATTCAGTATAATCTAAGATTCTACAAAAAGATATTTCGTTATCGGTCATGTTCTATGATATTCTATATTGATAGGGAACGTTGACAATTGATATGATATTCTATACTGAATGAATAATTGTCATGTTTTTCTACGACTAACAAGGGATCTCGAATCTGCATTTGTCCAATCTGAAACAGATGATGTCAAGCCGACACGCGATTGACAGAGAGATTTTTTGGGAATATACATCACGAGAAGCAAGATGATGGGTTATTGTTTAAGAACAAAAGGCTCAAATGCTTCGTTCATTTGTCGAGCAGGTGAATCCTTCCGTACGACGAAAATTGATGATAATGGACCATGCCGAGCAACTCTAGCCACTGAAGTTTTCCTGCTACCACCAGGAATGAGAGAGATAACACAATCTCCCGGAGAACAACATTTAAGGAACAAAAGCAGAGGAGTAAAGAGAGCAAAGGGCCGCCATACTGTCTAGAAAGGGGCCCATGTGCCTGTAGATATGGCAATAAATTGAAGCTGGTTCTCGGATTGGTTCAACGAAGGAGAGTTGTCGATTGGTCAAGAAGGGCATGCATGAAGTGAATTCCAATTTCAAGAAACATCAAATTTGTGGTCGACGATAAGAGCAGGATACGTCCAATACAGACGTTAATGGAGTGAGAGCTGGACGTTTGTTCTTGCTTCCTGAGCAAGCATTGCGCCAACATGCTTATTCTGAGTGAACAGACCATTAGTCAATGGAAACGTGTTTACAGATTGCATCATATCCTCAACTGTCATAACTCCACTCAGCTTTGACGTGGATAATTCAATGCAAGGTAATATGATATACCAATCATGTTTTTCCCCTTGTTAGATTCAAATCCTCTAACTCGCTGTTTACCTCGACTATTTTCGCGCCTATGAACTCCTCACTGATTTTAGCAATCTTTTCTTCGTCTCTCGGGCCTCCTCCGTCTTCTATTCTGGCCGAGATTTCCGATTTCCTCTGGAGTCCGAGTTACCACCATTCCAAGAGAATCTAACTATAGTAGTTGTAGTGGGAAGGTTTTCGATTTGAAACTATCACGGTCTTCTCGTGATTAGACTTGACTGGAGTAAAAACACACGTCACTGAAATGTCTAGGAGTAATCTGAACTTCTGAAGAAAAGTGGTCGAATATGACAAAGAGAGTAAAGGGAACCAACTAAGTACCACCGAAAGCGACCGTAGAAAGAACAGAGCACCGAAAGTACACAGAGGGTAGGGATGTGAAGCAAGCGCTTTATTGCTCAGATTCTGACTGGTCCTATCTACCTGGTCCGGGCGAGGCAAAGGCTGCTGCTGTTGCTGCACAGACTTCCGGGCTCGAATGATTGATCGCTGCAGAATGCCTGATGAAGAATGAAGAGAAGAGAATCGATTAAAACCCTTTGGTCTCTAGGGCGGACGACCTTCCGGCCGTCCTTGAAATTACCTGAAATTACCGTCGGTCTTGTACATTAGTTGCATATTACATGCACTGAGATTTTTAAAAAAATCTTGTTCATGATGAGCATCCAGTATCTTGATCGATGAATATGACTCAAGTTTCCAAGGAATAGGTTCCAGAGTACCAACGGCAATATTTTCAGTACTATCTACTCGTCTACGAGCCAGGCGTGCATAAAAGGTCACTCATCTGATGGGTCCAGAGGTAATAACTGAATTGGATGCTGCAATTCATTCCAACTCAACTTCTCTTTAGATTAACCATGACTTTAAATTTTCTCTATTTTTTTCACATTTTACGGTTATATCAAAAGATCACAATGCTGAATAATAGCTGCTGCTTCCCTTACATGACCATTAGCTTTACAACAAATGTTTAACGCAATCGCTATTGTTGTTGTTGTTGCTCAATAAACAATGACTGATAATACAAAGCCGCGCAATGTTGCAGATGGATGTGATACATGTCTATCTGAGATGAAACAGATCTAAGAAAAAATTGATTAGATACTATCAAAGCACAAGATTCGTTGCATGCCATCAGCATCATCTAAAAACATCCAATAACATAAGGCGGAGAAATCTCAGAACTTTTAACTCGAACGAGCAAATTTAGTAATTATATTTCACGCTTAATGGACAAAGTGTACCGAGTGACCAGGTGATCTGAGGACAGCCTGATCGATACCAGATATCGGTGATCAAATATCTGTAGAGAAGGATCGAATATTTCAAGCGTTTCTAAATGCTACCGTTATAGTATTAGGTTGTCATGCAATTCTGGTTTATCCAACTAGGAAGTGAGAAGCAACACGTGCTGAATCCCCGTAGGTTTTAATATCCTAAGGTATAAACCTTCACATCATGTGGAACCTGATGTCAGGTGACGAGAGCACAGACCTGGAAGAATTTCCATTTACTTTTGGGGACTTTGCGGCTAGTTCAGTGAAACTGACGAACATATACGTCGATTGAGCCGGATCCCTTTTTGCTTTTCGCTCCATGTGGACATTTCCAAGAGTTCAAAATTCGTTTTTAATTGTTTTGCCTCTGAATTCGAATCCTGCGCATCCCCAGCCAATGTGGCAATTGGTAACAAAGAGTGCAATGCTTTTCGGGAATAATTTGTCTTCAAACAACATATAATGAAAGTAAGAGGTCTCAAGTTTCTTATGTTCTGTAGAGGAAGACATCTATATTATTTAAACTACCTTATGGAAACGAATCAACATTCAACTCCAACGACTCGAGAGATTCTTCCGCTGTTCCTCACAAGAAATTTGAGAGATGTATGAACAACACCCTTTTGTTGTTCATAATTCAATAAAGTGTATGGAGTGAAGGCTGGCACGCAGGAAAGGTACATGGTGCAGAGCGAAGCAACAAGCAGGACATCATATAAACTAGAGAACAGCTCAGAGTCTGACTCGCATGAAGACTAACGAGTACAGCCAAGGAACGACTATACTTCTCTGGCGAGTGTCCACTGACAGCTTCAGCTTCTGAATTATCGTTTACAATCTCTTATAAGTATGTGTGCATGATCGTCATTTCTAATGTCCTGAGTGTTAAGCAGATTCGGCTTCTCCCTCTGCTAAGCATGACAGGAGGTAGCGAGGTATCTAAACTTGTTCTATGGCAGCTATATCTTCCAATTTTTGTACGTCTAGAAGTACGACTAGTCTAAGGTCGAATGCCTACAGCTGCGTATTACTAAGAAATTCCTCTAATTTCTGGCAGAGCTGTCCCACTTTAACTACCCACAATAAAAAGGGTTTTAATTAAAGAAAGGACAAAGTCCCAGCCAAATCTGACCTGGTTGGGAACTGTGAAAGTTCGAGGACTGACAACATTAGACAAGGTCTATAGAAGGAAGGGCTACTCCAATACACGGAGCATGTTCTCCAATAGCATGACAAACAAGTTTGCAACAGACAAGCTAAGAAGGTTCTAGTTGACTTGAACAGTGGATGTCGAAGGACGAAGATAAGAGGATGCATACGCTTTTGAGAGAGAGTTCGTACAGAAACTACCGATAATGCATATGGTTAGCACAGAAAGGACACGGTCTTTCATAAGCGGAAGGCCGTTGCTGCTTTCAAGATGCCGGACTGATTCCATTTTGTTTTGATTTGGTTTGACCGGAATTATTCCTTAACACTACAGAAACTATGAAGGCACTTTTCTTTCGGTCAATGAACTAACTCATGACAGTGAGCTGGAACAGCCGCGAGGTTGCAATGTGCCTCGAGATGTAGCAGCTATCTGCAAGTGGGGGAACCTCTTTAACAGTTATTGTCGTGAAACCAGCTTTTAAGCAGGATGTCTCAACTTCCTTGGCCTCCTACAGATTCTTCTGAGCACCTAGAATCTAGATAGACCTTCGTGCGATTAAACAAAGGCCAGAAGCAAGTGGCGACTGTGATAATTGTAACAACAAATCTTGTCCGTAATTGTGTAATGAGATGAAGCTGACTCCGGAGCAAGTCATCGCTTTCCATCGATCTCACGATGCCACTTGCCTTAAGTGGTCCCGATTCATCTATACGGTTAAGTGGTCACAGTCGTTTTGTTGATCCTGATAGCTCTCATGATCAAGCTGGTGTTATGTGAACAGCAGCTGCAGCTTTCTCTAACAGCGCTAGCAGCTCCCATGTGGACGTTACTTTACATATGTTGAGCCAACTCCAACTTCTGAGAATATCTGCAATCATCAGTATCAACAGGTCTGCAAGTGGAGAAGAGTCCACCCGAAGCTACACTCAATCTGTCCTATTCTAGAAATCTGCTGTAATAGCCCAACATACAACCTCAAGATTCTCAGATCGCCTGAGTCGAGAATTTCCCGTACAATACAGTACAGTAGCTGATCAATGTGCAATCTGGGCATTCTTTCAAAGTTCTCCCTAAGAAAGCGTAACATCTGTCCGAAGGCCAATGTCCTTGGCACTCTTCCGGGGTAGTTAGCCAGTAACTGCAAGTCTTGCAACCCTCGGTGGTCGAAATTGGCACATCTGGCACAGGTACCCTCGCGCTTTTAGCAGCAGGAAGAGGAATCATGACTAGCACAAGCAGCAAGCAGCCTGCCTTGAAAAGTGCGAATCTCCTCAAGTCACCACCCATGGCCATCATACACAACAGTCTGGTCTTGTAACCTGGGCTTCGGTTACCCGAAATTTGTGTAGACTCAAAATCTTTCTTCTCAGTTGTTGATTCAGATCGCCTCCACGGCCTGTGGCCTACCTAGCTATTCATCCGATCACTAAAGTAGCGTTACGGTGATGGAGTTGGGTCCACTTGTGTGAGGTTGCCCTCAACCTTTGGAGAGATAAAGAAGGTTTCTATTTCTGATCGATCCCACTCTATGAATATCTTCGCTCTTCTCTCTGTGGTCCCCCACCTGAGGATTGTAATGGCACCTCTAATATCTGCAAAAAGTCCTCGAGGCTTCCGATGCTGGCCAGTTGAAACATGAAAGGAGTTGGTTCTCTGAGATTGGCATCAACCATCACAGTGATTCTGCAATCATTCGATTGGTATGGGTCTGAATCTTGACCCGGGCGGAGCAATCAGTTTTCGCATATCGCTCAGTAACACGTGCTCGGAGCCATCAAGAGAAGGTTGCTCCGAGTCCCTCAACCTTTAATCAATTCGAGGTCATCAGCAACAGTTTGGAATGGTGATTCACCTTCTCCTCGGCTCGGCTTACGTCTGGGTATCGAGCAAGTGCGCTTAACTAATCATTTGCAAGTCGAAGAATCCATCCCTCACAACGCTCGAAATAAATCATGTGGTTTTGGATAGAGCTCCCGATTGTTGTTCTCTCTTGGAACGCGACGTCCAACCAAAGACCAAGGATCTCGACGTCCAACCAAAGACTCGGAACCTGCTATCTGGAACAAATCCCTGTCCAGATGCGTCCTGAATCATCAGAAAGGCGTAAAGTATCTCGTTCGTAGACGTGCGATTGTGGACTTTGAGAAGACAAGCACGAAATCTCGAATCAGGCAGAAGAAAAGCATCCGTAAGACGAAATCCAGTGCGCATCTCGGGGGCCTATTGACTTCTTAACGCATCTTTCAGACGGTCAATCAGACACATAAACACGCAGACCTTGGGGTTTCCTGGAAAATCTTCAAGGAGGCCGCTGACGGCACAAATCTTGAACTTTTTCGGCTGTTATCTAGTCTAAGCATCAACAGCGTAATAAACAGCATGCGACTCAATCCTCGCCTGAAACTCAGTCAAGTTGATTCTACATCCCTCCTAGGATGGAGCCCGAGCACAGGACCTAAAAGGCTACCAAGTCGTGCGTTTCTCCGGACCCGGGGGGCAATGTCCACCTTATGGATGCAGAACCTGGAGGCTGCGAAGTAACAGCTGCAGATTTCCAGTTTTCGTTCTCAGAGTCTGATGACACGAGAGATTTCATCGGATTACTCTTTGCTCATAGGCCTGGTGCAATAATAACACGACGTCTTAAGCTTTAATCCTCATAATTCTCAGCCCGAGATTGGGAATTTGGGCATTCATGTGTTTGATACTGTAGTTGCCCAGATTGTAGGCATGCAGCGAATCGGAGGTTTTAGTCATTAATAGATCCATGCGCGAATCACACGCGCAGAAGTTGATCCTTGGCCCGGCCATGGGCGAGATACTGTAAACAGTCATCCATTTGGCCACCCAGTTTGTGCTGGCATGTCAGTGACTCAGTCGCTGTACTTTACAGTGTACTTGGAAAAGCTCCACTACCGGTACACAGCGTTGATTACGTAAGGTCGATCGCATCATACTCACCATAACTGGAATCACCGAGAGAATCAATGTATGCAGCCTAACGGAATCATCATCATCATCATCAAACTTTTAAACCTGCCGGTGCAAGAGCGGTTTCGTTTGAATCCAACCTGAATATCTGTACAAACGAGGACACCTGCAGCAGATCGGGCCAGGATGATGACGCGGATTGCGGAACACAAGCGTTCTTCCGTCCACATTGGACGAGCCCAGGAGGCCAAGGCGTTCTCATGTCAAGCATCCTTTCGTTTCTCACATTGTTGCTATAATCGAGCTGGCTGGCTGCTTCCTTCATTCGACAATGTATGCAGTACGAGGTATTCTATTTCAGTTGCGACGCAGTACTTGCAGTCTTGGCACCCACGTGTAAGAACTGCATACATTTCTCCGGCTTTAGAGGTTCTCTATGTATCACCTCACTAAAAGTTGCTGTCTTTCTATATAGTTCAACATTTCTGCACATTTTTGTGGCTCCTGATTATCATTGCGCATGTTAAGGACACAGTAGATCTTGTAAGATTGCAGTTTGTCTTGCAGAAAGATCTTCTACCAGGTTAGAAGCGAAGTTCGAAACAAGTAGCTAATCATAATTATTATTTTTTGACCCCCACGGGCCCAAGGGTACATAAGAGCAAAATGATTAAATGAAGTGAATAAATACATCTTCTGGAGATCGAAAACTCCTCGACAACAACTGAAGAAGTGAAGAGACTATCGTTGTAACTACTATGCTGTTGTCATGGTGCCAACTAATCATAGTCCATAATATTTTTCATAATTCTATATTTATATAATTTATTAATTTAAAAATATTTCGTAATTTTTGTAATAAAAAAATTAATTTTATTTTACAAATCTATATTAGCTTATACAAACTTTATCTATGCTAAATTATAATATTTATCTTTTAAATTAAAAATATATTTCAATGATATTTTTTATTAGATAAAATAAAAATCATAATCAAAATTTTCAAATCAAATATTTAACATTAAAATTTAATTTTTAAAAATAAAATAAAATAAACTAATTTATATCAATATTATGATATATAAATTATGACATAAATTTAAATATTGTATCATTTTATTACAATAAATTATTTATATTAACTTATGTTATCTGAAAATATACTTATGTAAAAACATATGTTAATCAATAATTTTGCAAACATTTCATATATGTAACATGTATGAATACATTTGCATCATTTGTTACATGTGGTTTGTTCTTTGTGAATTCATGGGTCATGTTGGCATGTGTAAAGTGGATTTTATCAATAAAAAATGATGAGTGAACAAAATTGGAAACTCACCTCTTGTAACAAATTTACATTACATAACAAGGTTTAATTTAAGAAATCAGACTTTGAGAGTACTTTAAAAGAATTAAAAGTACTTATATGTTAGTTTTGTCAACTTTTGATTTGACTCACACTCTCCAAGACACAAAATCTAAGCAAATGGCTACATGGAAGTTGTGAGAAGTATGCAGGATTAGTCTTGACAAAATGACCGAGAGCATGGATCGTCTTACAAAATAGAAACATGAGAAAGAGAGAAGCAAAAGAGTCAAATACATCATACACAAAGATTTGTCACATCAAAATAGTGACATCGTGGAGCAATATAATGAGAGATTAGAGAGTAGGTACGCAAGTTGAAGTACGCATGAATCATGTGGATGTCCGAAAACATGCGAGACTAGAGTCTCCGTTGATCCTTGGAATTCTCCATAGCCTCTGCTAGCTTCTCCAACTGTTGTGTCTCTATCTCATCACATCGAGCAAAGAGGTAGTACAAACATCGGCTCACAAGACATAATTCAGTCGTGGTCTTTGTGGATAAATTGAGTAAGATGATACAACTTGCTCATTTGTATCTAGAAGCAGTTTTTGTGAATCACGGATTAAGCAAAATCTTAATCGCAGATAGAGGAACTCATTTTACTAGTTTGTTTTGGAAAACCTTGTTTGGTTTATTCAAAACAAAGCTAGCAATGTTTACAGCCTATCATCCTCAAACTGATGCTCAAACACAGAGGGCCAATAGAACAATAGAGGATATGTTGCGCGCATTCACCTTGGAGGAACAACAAGAGTGGGATACTCTTCTGACTCTAGTGGAATTTGCATGTAACAATTCCGTTAATGCATCCACAAAAGTGTCTCCATTTTATATGATGTATGGTGCTCATCCTTTGACACCTTCTAGTTTATTGAGAATTCCTAAAGGGCATGAGTTTTCAACCAAAATTGCGGCAGTTAATGATTTTGTGGAGCACATACACAAAGGAATGCATCAAGCAAAGGAGAAGTTGGTAATTGCTCAAAATCGACAAAAGTAATATGCAGATGCTCATCGCAGGGAGATGAATTTTCAGGAAGGAGATCAAGTTTGGCTATCCACGACCAATTTGGCACTTGTAGGAACACCAAAATTTAACCCTCGATTCATTGGTCCTTTTGTGGTGTTGAAACGTGTTGGTGAGGTGTCTTACAAGTTAGAGCTCCCATTGCATATGAAAATTCATCCCGTATTTCATGTGTCATGATTTCGAAAACATGTATCACGTCCTAAGTAGTTCACAAATCCATCAAACCCTCCAGTTTTACCTACTATGGTAGCAGATCATGCAGAATTTGAGGTTAACAAGATTCTCGAAAAACGGATTCGGGGTCACAAATACCCAAAAATTGAGTATTTGGTTCAATGGAAGGGATATTCATCAAATGAATCAACTTGGGAACCGGAAAAGAACTAAGCCAATGCACCTTTGATCGTTCAAGAGTTTGAACGTGTGAACAACGAGGATGTTGCATCTTAAAAGGAGGGAGGTTCGTAACCATCTTTAGTTAGTGAGGACTAAAGTAGAGGTGACGCAAGGAAGAGATAGATAGTGTTACAATGAACTACCAATGGCTCAAATACCTCATGGAAATATCTCTTGTAGTACCTGAGTTAGGAATTTTAAGCTGTTTTTTTGTTTTTCAGAATAAAAAGTATGATATTCGGTGAAAATGAGTAAGGACGAATACAAATATAATTCTTAGGGCGAGCATGTTGAGTATGAATGTGAGTAGATTAAATGTGGCAGGAGAAGTTCTGATATTTAGGATAGTGTTGTAACCGTATTGACAAGCAGCACAAGGTAACACGATGAAGAAAAGAGTGGCAATTCGATCCGGAGCAAGAGAGGCTATTCAATTTCCTGACATGCAAAAGATGGCAGGAGTAATTCGACCTTTGATGCCGAAGCCGGATTGGATGGTGGATGAGCTGATGAGATTAAAGGACTTGGGTGGTGCGTTCTTAGCATGGCGATGGGATTATGTATGTCCAGAGCAGTGTGAATTAGTGAAAGCCAAGGAGGTCACCAATCCAATTGGATGGAGAGGCTAACCGGATTCGTGGGATGCGATTCTATGTGTAGAAGCCTTGGATCGAAACTACGCGAAGGATATAGACAATATTGACTGTGAGGGTCGGCATTGCACACATGATTCAGTTTTGACGAGTCTAAGTGGTTCGATCCTCGAGGAAGAAAAAGGACTAATGGTTTCAAGATAGATTTGATTAAGAATGATTTCCGACGGAAGATAATGTATACATTGAACCAGCTGTTCTCATCGCAGAGAACTACCTACGCTAGTATGCACAAGGTGAGTATAGTGGAAGGATTTGTCAGAGGAAAGATCAAAGTCAATTGGGGAGAAATATTCATTCGTAATGTGCAGGCTATGGGACAGAAGTTGAGAAGGGAGTGGTGTATATTACTTCGTTTCTAGTACACATGTACTCGAGGATGGGATGGCTACCCCCAAGGGAAAGAGTGAAGTATCAATTGGATGCAGAGGATATCTTGCGAGAGCCGAGTATAAGTGAAGCCAATAGTGGATCAACCAGGAATATAGGGCCGGAGGAAGGAGGCAGCTTGCAGTCGCCAGTTGCGCGAGATAGAGATGAAATGCCTTCGGAAGAGTTGGACAAAGTGATGCAGGAGATCGAAGAAACTATATTCAGACGTGAAGATTCTGCATGAACTTCGGGGAAGCGAACGCAAAGTCTGAGTGTGGAAGAAGTTCGAACGCTGGTGAATAAGAAGTGAAAGTTGAAGGACGTTGCTAAGCCGAAAAGCCTAGTATTGAAAGTATCGAGGTCTAAGGTGCAGGCATCCAAAGTAGATGGTGGAAAACTGCTCTCCTTGGTGTTACAATTAACGTACAAACTAGATAATGTTGTTATTCCTATTCTCATGAAGTTGAACGAGATGGGAAGAGACTACATCCAAGGATGAGAGGAGGATGGTTACATGGATCTGATTCATGTACTGAACCGCACGGCAACATGGAAGAAGGACCAGACGTAGACGATCAAGCAGTTGACAGAGTAGGTGGGACGTCTGGAGAAGGAGAAAACAGAAGCGCAACAAGAAGTGATAGCATCAAAGCAGGCCTATGGTGAGATATGCAAGATTCGGGGAGCGGAATTGAAGTTCATGGAAGTGGAGAATGAGAGGCTCCGAAATCAATTGAAGGAGTTAAAGCGTTAGTTGCACAAGGTCGATGTAGAGAGACTAGCTAGATTAAAAGTTTTGGCAAATAAATGTGCGAAGTATCTGTTTACCCGATGTGATAAAGTTGAAGCGGATCGATTGGAGAAATTGACGGTGGTGATGAACACTCCTTGCAATTCGAAGGAGAAGCGAAAGGAGATGTACAAAGCATGTGTCGCGATTGTCAAAAAATGATGCGAGTCCATCAGAGGGAGATCGCAGAGGATATCAAAGAGATGCAAATCAGCGTTGATGCTTTCGCTTGGAGTGAAGAGACATCATCGAAGGGTGCAACAAATCTCCGAAGTTGAAGTCGGACACGATCGATGTAGGTAGCGATTCAGATAGGATGTTAGGATTATGTATAAATATGACTAGAGTAGTTAGTGGAGACATCTTCAATATGCAAGAAAAAATCAGGAACTGTTTTTGTGTAGTCAGAGTAGAACGGAAACTCTCGAAGCCAAGCAGAGATCGTGGTGGCCTACCTGATTGGAGATCGTATTCTTTTGATACCCAAAAATTTGTCCCACGAGTTTGACGGTTGAGGATTTCACTGGAAGAACTTATGCGAGCTTACGCCTTATGAATGTTAACTCTTGTAATTGGGATCACCCAATTTCAGTAAAAGAATTTCCTTTGGAATTTCTTAGCACTTGAATTTCTAATGGATTTTACGCCATGAATCAATGACACTCTTCGGACAGTGATCGTCTAGAGTTGATTAAAGAAGACTAAACTCATATATCCCTTCTTGATATTTGTTTAACATCCCATTCCCCTGGGAACGAATCAATAAACACTACAATCACACATTTCTAATATAACTTATATGTTACATCTCTCATGCTCCACCATTATAACATTATATATCAAACTAAATCTGTCTCAAATTCCATCAAATCATATCATATCACAATCAAATCCGACTAGAATTAGATTCATCACTTCTTGAAACTCAACAAGTATTTTTTTCAACACATAAGATACGAAAATTCATTGATACAACACATCTTAGTTGTGTAAATCAATTCCCCAAAAGGAAATATTAACCTTATTCTCATCTTGAATCCACAACTGGTGATATCATGCTCGAAAACTTAGTATATCAACAAAATTTTCATGTCCATCTACATCATAGTTTTCCTCAAATGAAAACATAACCATTGAATTAATATTTTTTATGGATTGATACATTGATAATTATCATATATGCATTTATTTTTATAATTACCATGTATATCCTTCTTAATTGGTATCACCACAACAAAGTCATACTCTTTGAATGATTTTTCATTAATCTAGCCTCAATAAGGACATGAGAACTATTTTAAATCAAATCTTTCTTTATCTCATTGTATGAATAATAATAACAAAGAACTTGAGGATGAGTTGTCAAATTAATATGTATAGATAATCCCTTCAAACAACCTAAGTATTTCATATTGAATGCAAAATAATTTTTATAACTTTTAAAAAACTTCCACACTCTATGTGTTTCTCCTCTTGTAAGCTGGGACCAATCTCTATATCTCATATTTCTATAAATACATATGAAATATGGATCCACATCAATTAGGGCATGCCATAAGGCTTTTCAAATAGTGTGAAACACACTAATTATAGAAAAGATTGTATTACATAAATACACATAAAAAATGGATCCACACCAATTAAATACAAGTAAGCAAAAGGATACTTGTACCATCAAAAAGTAGGTGGGATGAGCAAAAACGTTATTAGCTTCATCATCTATCATCCATCTAAGAATTTTTATTATTTCTTGCTTCATAACCACACATTGAAGCCTTTTTTTCTCTCTCCACAACAAGCTCATACTCTCCTCTTATGTAGTTAATTTCCTCATCAATTCTAACTCATTTGTTTCAATATTAGCCTTTGTAACACTAGCAAGAGTATCAACAGCTTGATTTTAGGCCCCAATTTGAGCAAAACCTACAATTAAAAAGTCCATGATTAATCCCTTTTCTGTAAAAATATATTACTATAGTGTTTATTTTGAAAATTCCTCTTAACATGAGAGTTGCACCATGTGTTATTGAAACCTTGTCATATAATTTATTATAATAGCCTCAAAATCTAATTTGAACCCTATATAATGTGTTTGACCAACCTTTATATACAAACCTTATTTAATGTGAACGACATTCAGTCTAATCAACATTACTATAAATATAATTGAATTTTGACATTATATATATATATATATACAAACCAATTACAAAAAAGTGTATAGATGTAGAATCCACCTCTCCTTCTCTTACATCCTAATGAGACCAAACATGAGGTCTTGAGCATTTCCCATCCCTAGCTATTACTTCCATCATCTCAATAGGCAAGGAGCTCAACAATGGTCTCATAATCGTGTATATATATATATATATATTGCATGTTCCTTTGCTTGACAAATCCAAGACTCACAATCCATGTCAAGCAATCAAAATCATGATCCAACATCTAGCATGATGCCTCCAACAATGTAGCTACTAGCATAATATCAATACAAAAGTCCATACCTTGCTCTATCTCATTAGCATTGGGTTCCATCAACCACTACATGTAGTCATGAGTAGATGGATAACTTAACAATGTGGAAATTATAGTTCTTGACTGTTTCATGAGATTCATCAATGTCATGAATGATCTCTCAACATATATTATTATATAAAAATGTCTATTCAAATCCAAAATATTTTCCATTGTATGCTATAAAGGTTTGTCATTTTGTCATATGCTAGTAATAAAATTTCCAAGAAAGAGAGTTTGTCCACCATAAATATGGATGACATGCACAACATCATAATTTTTCTGCATTCAACAATACCGTTACTCCAATTCATGATTACATCCAATCTACACTTGTGCACTTGGATTAGCCAACAACAGAATTTCTCAAGGATATAGGCAAGTGCAAAGATCTATTATGTCTACAAAGTGTCCAATACATATAATATCTCTCAAAAATTATGTTGTCATGTTGAGCAAGATTTTATGCCATAGCAATAAAAAATTTGACAGCAAGGCTTGTTCATATCTTTGAACAATCAACAATAATAGATATTTAAATATTTTTGCATCATATGTGCCGCATGACTTAATGAATCACACCGGTTATCGACTCACTAAGACTTTAACAAATTAACAACTTAAACTATAAGAAGTTTTCTCCTCCCAATAATCAATGCTACATCGCATAGTATATAACATTGTTGCACCCAATAATACATCATAATATTTTACAATCATAATGATATCATGTTATCATGTTGTGCTTTGTTTGGGGGATGAAAATATGTCTAGGGATTTGTTTTAGTGATAAAATGAGTGCTAGTGATAAGATGGATCTCAATGATGAGATCAATGTGTGTGCATGTTGATGATTCATGTAATTCTTGTTGATTAGTCTATGAGATTATGTATTTGTTATACTTCATGTTAGAAGATTTATAAAGAGGAGTTAGGCTTTGATAGAGCAAGAGGGAAGTTGAGAGCATTAAGTTGATGATAGAATATTGTCATCAAGTAGTAAAGGATGAATGGGGGACACTTTTGTGCCTCGGATCTTCCGTTGGATAATCCCTTTTACAACAAGCTTCACTATATGTTGTCAAATTACTCCATAGTATGGATGATTTTTCATTTTGGCAAGGAGTTAATTGGAGCAATGATGGCTTCGTTAGGCCCAATAATTTTTTCGGTGATCACATGATCATGATGTAAGATGTGAAGTGGGACCATATTGTGTTCATTTTGACTTGATCAACTTCAAGATATATATGAACTTTCCAACTAGAAACCCGTTTAACATGGATTCTGTAACCTCCGAGCTTACATTTACTCATGTTTAGTTTTGAAAACTTTTTGGAAACTCATCATAAATCTAGGTGATAAATCAAATTCTGATGACTATATCTTTTTTGCACCCTTTTGAACAAACTCTCAACATCTAATCTTCATACCGAACTTTCATGATAACTTTTCTACCTACTAAAATCTCACAAAGCATTCAAATATCACTCACCAAGGTCAAGATCTTTCATTGAATGTCCAAGATAATTCCAAAAATAAGGGTTGAAAGGTGATTCTAAGCCTTTGTATTTATACTATTTAGAATTTTACTCTAGTGATTAAAAATAATTATTATGTAACTTTCTCTTATCAAGTTTATTCAAGATAGAGATCACAACTTTCAATGTGAATGGTTACATGGTAACATGCAATTAGTCTATTTGGATCTTCTAGAATTCCCCTTATACTCCAAGTAATCTTTGTGTATCAAATCAATCTTGCCCCTAGATTTAAGGGTTCTCATCAAACCATATCAATCAAATAGTAGTCAAATCTGAAAAAATCAAGATAGTCATGTGATTGAATATGACCCTTAATTCTCACTAGATAAAATTAAATGTTCTCACCATCCACTCTTTTACATCAAGGACTACTCTATCTATTTCTCCAACTTAACCATAACTAGCTAAATATAATCATGACTAAGCTAAACTTGATGTTTTAAGTTAGTCAAAGATGAAATCACATATTGTGTAAAATCACACTCTATTTTATAAGTACAACATTGGATCATAAATATCAAATTCATCATTATTGTAGATCTAAGATTAAACATTAAGATATTATTGTGAATAGGTTAAAAAGTATTATAACAACCAAGTTTTTACTTAAACTATATTTTTTATTGTGTCTATTACTGTAGATTGATTCATTATCATGGAATTAACTTTATACTAAATTTAGTTTCCTCTTGCAAATTATGTTTAATCATCTGATCCATGTTATATGAAGAGATTATGCAATGATTAATAAAGTTTATTTTTAAACCATGGTTTAACATTATTTATATATTAATGTGGGTAAAAAATAATTTTTTCCCTATTTATGACCTCTCATTAAAGGAGAGGTGAACCAAGGAATGAAAAGACATCTTGTTTTTTGTTTTACAAATTTTAGTATACTTTGAAAGAGAAGAAAAAGGAGACACAAAGCTAGTATCAAAAAGCTAATAACAAGGGTTACAAATTTAAGCAAAAAAATAATCATTTTCATGATGAAATTTGAAAACTATGATTAATCAAATATAAAAGGATAAAATTTATATCTAATACAATGTTTGAATTGATTTTGAGCAAAAGAAAAGTGATATCTATAAGCTTATTATTGGATCAAATGTCCATCAATATTTTGATGGTTGATGTGGTAAATTTGGATTGATTGTCATTTTTCTTGTATATAAGATGCTCAATAAGGTCAAAGTAATCTGATTGGCAAAGCTAACTATAAATCAAATATGTTTGAAGACATTATTGTCATTCTATGTGGGAACTGTTGCTAAAAATTTCAAGTTTAATGAGATTATTCTGAAGCTATAGATTGTGAAATTATAATATGATTGAATTAAAAAGTTGAGGGTTTGGATTATAATAATACACAAGGATCTACAAACTGTCTTTTGCTACAAGTGATGAAATTTCAGATGGATCAAAAAAATGCATGAGCTAAATAGTTATCATAAGATAATAAAGATAAAGGTTGAGATCAGTTTTATAAGATTTTGGAAAATTTCACTATTATTATTTTAGTAGAGTGAAAATTACACGCCTCATATAGTGGTGTTGGAGTTTTTAATTATTATTTAAGGATGTTAATTTATTATCCATCTCAATATTTTATTGTGTTTGTCAAACCATTTATTTGTTTAAAATTGGATCAAACCTTCAAATATGAAAATTATACTTTACATCAAATCCTTTCATGTTACAAAATACTCATCTATGAGATTATTAAGTACCTCATATAAGACTTTTAGATGATCTATAGGAAATAAAAGTGTTAAAACAAGTGATAATGTAGTTTGAGGTGAAGCAAATAGGGTCCAACCATCAATATTGTGTAAGAAAGTTATTTATTTATTTATTTATTTTTAATCAAGATTTTATTGGATAGAATTGGTAGCAAATTGGTTCCTTAAATCCGTCTCAAATTTATTTGTTATTAAAAAAAATTAAAAAATTATTTAATCTTTTTTTTCTTCTTATATTTTTCTTCTGTAATTTTTTATTGTGATAAAAATAAATAAATATGAGTTCAAACTCATTATTAAAATAATTTTTATTTTATTATAAAAGAGATAAGTTTAAAGTGTGACTTTGTCTTATTATTATGATTAGGATGTTTATTTTAATTGATGTTAAGATGTAATCATAATTTAAATATGATTGATAAACATATTTTGCAAAAGAAAAGATAATATTGTAGTTGACTCTAGTACTAAGATCACTAATTCTATTGATTATGATATCAAGACTGATAGTTATGAAACTTGACAAGTTGATTAACCTATTGGAATCTACATGAGCTGTTGAGTTACTTTGGCCATGAATTTGATTATGTTATGTTTTGTTATTACTGTCAAAATCAGTTAGTAGTTAGTTATTGTTGGCTATCCATTATCTTGAATTTGATGGAGTTGTACGACTTCTTTTTGTTCTCCACTTTTGGCTGGTTTGTTGTTTTGGAGGTAAATTGCACATTCTGTAATTCTTTATTATTGGTAGTCATGTTGATCTCATTTGACCAAACCTGATAATTTTAGACTTAACAAATTCTAGTTTCAGTTCAAGATGTGATTTGGGTCACTTTACACATTTATTACTTGTACGTTCCAAAAAGGAACATGGGGTAGTTTTTTTTTTTTTTTATCCTTTCATTATTGGATCCTCGCCCGGGTACACCCGATTCATTTTTTTTTATTTCTACACATGTTTAGTTGGTCCATTGTAAATCAAATGACTGAGAGTGGTTCTAGCGGTTGTGTGAGATAGATTTGGGCAATGTATAAACAGGCCCATATATATATATATATATATATAGGAGAGAGAGAGAATATGATCCAGTGACTTGACCATGTACGGAAATTCAGAGATTTGCTACCATAACGTCCAACATATAAGATCAGATGAGGAACAAGACGAAGAGAAGTAATCTTTTCAAGCGATCCGAGTACACTTTTATTGACTTGGCCTCCTTAGATGTCAATGGACAGCTGAAGGCTAAAAGAATGGGTGTGATTCAGCTACACTAATTCACATGGCAAGAGCAAATTTGCATGTACTTTTTTGCTTTCTACTTGCTTGCTCGCACGCAGAATTGAAATTCCATTTCGCTACTTCAAATGACAAGGAGCTAGATCATGCTGATGAAGTCCTCCTCGTCATTTTCGCTAAGTTGAAGAATGTTTTCAGCTTTTGCTTCTACACTATGTATCTTTTTCTACAACCAAAGTATCCAAAATTTTCAAATCCTATCCTAGAAGCAGCCATCAAAGCTACCCGACTAGAAGACAAAAAAATAATTTTATGGGATAACGAGTAATATAGCAAAAATGATGGGGAAGATCCCATCAAGTCCTACCGGAATGAAACCAAACGGGTAGGATGGGGCTAGCCCCAATAGCATCACAATGGGAAATATGTCCTTTGGTGAAGGAGGACATATTTCCTAACTATCTAGTTCAAACGAAAAATTACGCCCAGACTGCCAAAAAGGCACCGGCGGCCACCACCAAACCCGTTGTCCATGTCACAGGGCTGGCCATCACTCCGTCACTGGCCGTAGGCTGATCTCAAACACAATCGAACAATCAGATTCAGCGCAATCGGACCAATTCACAATCGAGGAAACTACAGCCTTTGATCAAAGAGCCTACTAACACGACACTAAAATGCAACGAGTGAATGAACGAGCTAGCGAGCTTACCGGTGTAGCTTCGATGGGCGCAGGTGCTGGGGCTATAGACAGGGGGCTCATGGCTCTGGGAAGGGGTGCAGGAGGGGACGACAGAGGGGTAGCAGAGGGAGCGAGCTTTGGCGCAAGGGTAGGGGAAAGGGACGGAGGAGGAGTAGTCATGGGAGGGGGAGGGGGAGGAGTCGTCATGGGAGGGGGAGGTGGGGGCGCCATGGTGGGTGCGCTAACGGGTGTGGTAGATGGGGCCAGAGGGGTGCTAGGTGGTGGGGGAGAGGTCATGGTGGCGGGGGGAGGCGCCATGGTGGGAACGGCGGTGGGAGAGAGAAGGGCAGGGGTGGGGGAGAAGCCATG
Source organism: Marchantia paleacea (assembly GCA_014180765.2). Classification (NCBI taxonomy): domain Eukaryota; kingdom Viridiplantae; phylum Streptophyta; class Marchantiopsida; order Marchantiales; family Marchantiaceae; genus Marchantia; species Marchantia paleacea. The sequence continues at coordinate 628,578 of MUAA02000138.1, forward strand.
GGTGGGGAAGCCGTGTTGGGGCCCGGGGCCATGGTGGTCGGGTTAGGAGGAGAAGCGACGGGGGCAGTGGGCATGGGTGGGGTAGTCGGTTCAAACACGTCTTGGGGTGGCGGGGAGAACACAGGAGCTACTGCGACAGGGGTAGGAGCCATGACGACGGGAGGAGGAGCTCCCGAGGGAACGGTTTCTGGAGTCGGGGGAGAAGATACAACTGGTGTCGGGGGAGCAGATCCCGCAGTCGGTGAAAGCGCTGGTGCTGCCACTGGACCTTGCGCTTGGGCGAAGGCCAGTCCGAAGAGGATCATTGCGATGTAAACACATCCTGTGTACTGAAGACCCATGGCTCCTTAAGTCCTGAAACGTTTCATTTAGCAAGGCTTGTGAGCACGCCGCAGCATTATACAAATCACTAACCACTGTGACAGGTTTCGCAATTGAGAGCTGCAAAGTGCATGAGAAAGTCAGTGGGCTCTCTGGGTCCTTAACATTCACTGAGAACAGTGTTACATATTCAGAATATGAAGCTACAATCTGCCAACTTCAAACACTGCACTTAATTTAGATCTGGATCTAGATGGCTGGGGCAATTCTGTTGGTCTGCGCTTCGGAGCTGGATTTGACGAAGACGAGAGGCTAAATTTGTAGCCAGAGGAGATAGAAGACAGTGAATTTCCAAAATAGTATAAAATGGAGAATGACCTTTTAAGCAATCTCTGACTTCGTGCTGACAAAGCAACCCAGATTATCTGAAAACGGAGTGAATCTGACGCGCCAATGAGATCTTTTGCAGCTTGTACACAGCAGTATCAGCAATTGGAAACTGTGATGATTTCTCAATCAAGTCCTTGCTACTCTGACGGTTTCATCAACCCATGGATGGACGCTCACCTGAATTACAGGACTTGCTACCAACTTTTGTCCTGCAAGGCGTTCGAATTGTAGATCTCGCGAGATGAAAATTCCCCTGCGTGATAGCCCAGAATTCGTTATACAGTACGATTGAGCTCCACTAGTTCTAGCCTCACAACCTCTTCGTAATATGCAATGTCCGATATGAACAAAAAATGCTTACTACCGAAATCTGAACGAGGGACCCTTCTCCAAATCCGCTGTATCTATCCAAAACTCAGGAACACAAACATGCTCGTAAAGCTGAAAATTCCACGCTTGAATCTACACTAGTTCTCACCTGGAATCTGAGACTCGGAACGAAAGTAAGGTGATCCTCTGAGGCTCCTCTGCACTAAACTATTCTACTATATCTAAAATATGATTCAGTTATGTGCTTGTATTGGTGGCTTGGAGAGAAGAAGATCGCTTGAAAGATGAGTCTCTCTTGGCGAGGACGCTCTATATACACCCTGAAACTTAGCTCTTGAGGAAAGCCAATGGATCCTGCACGCGGAACTAACGTCATGGAAGCATTCTTGCACCATGAGCTGGGCTGCCTATCACTCACGTTCGATCACGACTTCCCTGCCCCCGCCCATCAGTTCGGACGGGAGCACACTACGGACAAACTTTATTAACTTTCTGGCGTTGATGACGGCCGCTCGAGCGGCAGTAAGTGCATGAGTGTGTGAGTGAGTGATCGCTCCCTCGTTAGCGATCCACATATCCATGAAGCTCTGAGTTGGAATATCTGAACCCTTTGCGAGTTGGAGGACAAGATGCCAGCTGAAACTGTACAGTCCTCCGATCGGGACTCCTGTGCGTCCTGATAAGTGTGCTCGACGGCTGGAACCTTCTGTGGAGGATGAACCGAAATGTGCCTCGTAGCCGATACAGTTTCGACACTTCTGAGGCCACCATCGCCCTTCCCTTCCCTTTCCCTTTCCTCCAGGATGCACTAGAGATTCGATTCGTTCACTATTCCATTCCCAGAACAATCTATTCGAAACCATCGGAAATGCTGTGGATCATCTCCTCAGGATTTGCAGGGCAATTTCCAAGTCAAATTTGCTGGCCTCATCTCCAAGTATAAATAATATCTTCTTGCAAAATGTCCGTAAATTTCTCATACAGCTCGAGTACAACACTATTGTCGATTTGTACCTGAGCAGTAGGAGACTATTATGCACTACGTTTCCCTGCTTGAGATTCTGGAGCCATATTCTGTATTACAGCAACAGACCGCCTCTGGAGCAGGTGTAACCGGGCAGACATCAGGACGGGAACGTCGGATTCCCGGCGCAGACAGGGTAGCATAAATGCACAGATCTGGGCCGATGGAATCCACAATGAAGATGTCGTAAGTTGTGCAGCTGAAGGAAGATTGACGCTGTGCACCAAGTCACCGATCTAGCATCTCCTGTTTGCTTTGAGAAAGCAGGTGATGCTACCTTGTGATGTAAGCTTTCATGAACCATACGTCATGGCAAAGGGTGGGCACACGACGGTGACCAGGTTTGCTTTCGCGGTTCATTCTGAAAGGCGTATTAGTTATACTAGTGGTTACATTAGTTATAAGTTTCTCTGGTGCAGGAAGGAACTTGCTTAAACATACATAAGCCAATTTTTAAAAAACTTGGCAACCGTGCTTGTCTCCGTTTCCGTTGCTTTCTTCCTCAGAGTCAATTCTTCGCCCAGATACACTCGCAGCAGGGACGTTCCAAATCTTAAATCTCTCAGAGATTTGGTCGGCCCTTGACTATTTCAGATCGCTGATAGGCCCCTCAATTTTCACCAAAGCGTTGGAGCTTTGGTCCCCTGAAAGCAAGTTTTCTGTAAAGGTTTTATACATGATCTTAATCTTCACATCCCAGTTCCGATGCTTGGAGTTTCGTTTCCCGAGATTCGTATTATTTTCTCGGTGATTTCTCGGTGTTAGCGCCCTGTTTCAATCGGACATGCGATCATTCTTTTCCTGATCCCATCTGTCTCATCTCAGTTGTTCCAACCATGAGAGAGACGAAAGCTATGCCCCTTCGGCCGAGTTACATGATGCTGTAAGTAGCTTTCCTATATGCCGCTGAGGGAGGGAATAAAAATGATATGGTTAAAGGTGATGACATACCGCCTTCGTGTTTGATGGGTTACTTTCACTCCAATCCCAGAATCTGGTGATAGAATATCCACAAGTGGTGTGTTGAATATCCTGTCGCCATTGCTCCTGGAAACTGGTGCCGGTCGCGCCACTGCTGAGGATAGATCCAAGAATTGAAACTCCTGGGAACATATCAGGGTGCGACTAGGAAGTCCTGGCTTTTGCAGCTGCCAGACCCCTTAACATTCGAATTATTGAAGGTGGACATGTTTAGAAATTCCCATCGTAGTTATTTTCGTCAAATTCGCTCTCTTTTCTCCGTTCAAGCGTGTCTAATCAGACCGAGCAAGGCTCGAAATTTTCGCCTGACATATAACTGTACTCATCGTCTGGCTGGAAGCAGATCAAGCTTGTGTATACCTATGACATTTTTTGGCCCCTCCTCTATTCGGTCGACACAACCAAATAGTGGTCCAGGATAATAACAGCAACCGACTTGGCAAGCAAAGCAGAGTGGCTCCGTGGGAATTTTGAGGGACCTTCGCCCACATGAGTAAAATCTTGTTCATTCACATGTCCTATACCTCATGACTTCCAGCTTCCCCTCAAGAGCAAGAACAAATTACTTACCCCATTGGTTATCTCAACTCTTTCCCAAAAGCGCTCATTTGCAACCCCATAAACTTATTCGAGAAAAGAACAGCCTAAATTAGTCTGTGATTTTCTTATTTTCTTACTTATCAATGCCCTGAGTTTCGTCACAGCTCGGAAACGATGTATGCATTGAGATAGAGTAGTCGTCAAGCTGCACTTAGTACCTAAGCCTCGCAGAATGATGTAAGCTTTCGGTAAGAAGACAATATTGCTTCGTGTATAACTCTCAAAGACTTCAACCACTTGCTGACAATCTTGTGTATTCTTAGAGAATAAGAGCAACACAGTCAAACGCCATCGACATCTCCGTTCACCCAGGTTTGGCCTTACTGTCTAGTCCTGAAGTTGTTGTTCAAGCTTCCAGACCTGACAATTCCAGTGTTGCATTCGTTCTTGAGCTCAATTCATATCTCTTGGCCTTGAAAGCATTGAACTAGAAGTTGGAGTAAGATTCGAATGTTGAAGTCGAATGAATATGTCACATCAAATTCTACCTGCAGAAGACATTACAAAGCCAACTCAGAAACCTCTCCAAAACCAGGCACAAATTTAACGACGGCACCAAACGCTGTTAGACGCTGTTACATCTCAAACTACATCTCCTTTCACAACATCTTTCTATCAAGGACCAGACTCATCAAAACGGAGTTGCTTCACGTTAAATCCAACTGCCCAAAGCATGACACCGCCACTATGTATGGGACAAGCAGCTGAGGAGGAATGAGAGGAAGAGTGTAGTTCTATGCGTGGGAAATACATGACTACATCGTGTCTCACTCAAAAAAATCGCAAGAGGTACGGAACCCCTACCCATTTCAGCCTTCGACTGGAAGCAATTTAAGAGCTGTCAGGCCCTACAAGCTTCGAACTTGGTCACGTTTGCGAAATGACCCCTATGGAACCAAGTCACTCCCATCTCCATCTCTTAGTCGGAATGTCCACAACTTTTCTCCATCGTGACTACCTTCGGCAGGGTACGCTTTCAAAACATCTGCACCTACAGCTTGTTGTCCGTCCACTGTGACAGCAAACATTATGACCACCTCATTTTGCGCTGGATCGTAGGGCTCCTCTCCACCTGCATCTTCTGGACCTTGACCTTTTTCTGTCAGTAACCCTTGTAATCTTGTTCTGTCCATTCCTTTCAAAACGGACAGTAACTTTGCTTGGCCGACTACACTGACTGAATCGCCTTCCACCTGCCAGAATCCAAGGAACAAGCAGTAAACAGCAAAAAATTTGAGAAAACTAAGAAAACCTGTACCAATAGATATTTCTGTCAGAATGTAACGAGTAAGGGAAAATACTTCGGCCTTGTAGATGAAATACCATCCGCTTCCTCGCCACAGATCAACTCAGAATGGCCCAGCCCCGTTTTACGTACAGCCCATACTATCTCCAACACGAGAGACAATATCAAATCGATAGCAGTAGAAAATTCGGCAGGTGCTCTGTTGGTCAATTGTACAACATCGCAATATTGTACGTTGTTCTCTAAGATAACCGCCAACAATGAGAAACAAGTAAGGAATTGCCTTTGGGCATTTTATCCAGGGGAAATATCAGCCACTAAAAAGTAGACATTCTCAATTGGCAGCATTGAAACTAATATCTAGGGGGGACAAAAATTACTGAGACAACCTAAGACGCAGGACTCCTTTACTGATGATTGAAATTAAATACTTTGTCAGCAGATGAAGGGAACAACACCCAAAAAAAACAGAAGTTGGGACGAATGGTGAAATCCGCACATTCATTTTTGCAAATACTACACATGAATTTCATTCCTGACGAGACCTTGTTGCTCCAAGAGCCAAGAAAACTAGTGGGTAATTCCGTCCATGGAAGAATAAAGACTTACAACAGAAGTCTCTGAATTGACCGGCGATTCAGGAGCTTTAAGCGGGTCGTTGATGAATTCCAAGGGAACATAACAGGCCTTCCATCCCAAAGAAACATAAAATGGGAGCTCAGGAGAAGCGGAGGAAGAATAACGAGACTTATTACTGAAACCACTAGCAGCACCTCGCGGCCGGGTGTTGACAGCCTCTTCCATCAAAATACACCCGCGGCCATTCTGGACCAACCCTTTACTCGAAAGCGAGAGAAGGCTGGTGGCTACGCCAGAGTCGTCGCTGAATTTTTGGAACGCGTCGTCCCAGACCAGCATCAGTTCATCGAATTTCCACCGCTTGTCCCCTGCGACAGAACGCTTTTTCTCCTTCACCTTCTTTTTCTGCTTGCTCACTGCAGCACGAGCAACCCCAACCTTGATGCCATGGATGGAAACACTGCGGTCGATCCGACAAGCATGGCGGTACAGCAAACTACTGCCGCCTGCATTATGTGAAGATGAAGAAATCAGACACTGTCGCCCGCTCAAAGTATGGAAAGAGTTGGATTCAGGAGTCGCTACAATGTGCAAAACTCCTGGCGCACCCAGGGCCGGCATCGATCGGACGAAGGCCATCCCAGCTTCCAAATGGCAGCACTTGTAGAGCGCTCAATGTAGGCCTTCGAGTCTTCACAGCATCGAGGATCTTGAGCACTCGTCGAATCCAGCTTCAAACTGTAAAAACTGGCGCACATCCGTCGACACAATCCGCATCTCGCTAGGTCTCTTGGATAAGACTATAAAAACGAAGCGCTTCCCATGGCCTCCCAGACCGTAGGACTACCATAACAACCATTTAATTCGCCGAGCAGAGTTTTGGCTCACCCCAAAGAGCAATCAAACATAGAACATTGCAACTATGACGACATAACTAAAACAGAGTAGAGGGGTTGCAGGATAATTTAACACTCCGGCCCCAAATTTAGAAAAGTTTGTAATGTTAAAGTTTTAATTGCAGATTGCCATGAAATTAGTTCATTTGAAAATCAACCATTCTCGTTTTCTTAAAATCTAGCAATAGGATTTATTTCCTTCATATAATTTAAAGACTTATCTCATTCATGTTTGAGTGGACTGCGTGGCGGGTTGGATATGCTCATGTTGTCTAAATGCAAATCAATGCATATCGTCGTACTATAATACCACGTAAATCCACAAATTTGAATTTAATGGATTGTTGAAGCATCTTGTAACATGAAAGTTGACGTATCTAACACACATTATCAAATTTGTGTTTTTAAACATTATATATTTTATTATTTAATATGCAATTTTTACTTTTAAAATAGATTTTTATAAAATCCTTTTAACTTGAAACCGTTGTGATGGTGACTATAGATAGTAAATTTTATCAAAAATATCAAACTCAACTGTTAAAATCCCAAAAATTGATACTTGAATCTTGAAGATTTCCATATGATGGATATTTGACTTTTTTTTCCAACTCTTGCAAGAAATTGATATTTGTAATTGATCATCACATAGAGCAGAATTTTTTAAAAAAAAATTTAATTAAAGTGTATATTGATAATCCATATTATAATCATACATCAACATCAAATTATACTCAAAATGATTGATTTGCTCTAACTTGAATAAGAAATTTTTATATATATTCTATTCTTCTTATATGTGTTGTAATTTTATTAATAAATTTAATTAAATGTAATATTTTTTTCCCAAATATCAAATTTGTATATTGAGAAGATATTATCTGTTCAAGTATATTCTAAGGTAACTCCTCTAGCATCAAAGTTGAGTTTTGATCTAGTATCAACTTCATTTTCATATAATTTGTTACAAAAATATGGATTAAATAATCAACTCAAAATGCACAATACAAATAATAATACTTGAAAATTTATATGATTTTCTCTTTCCAATTAGGATAAAGTTAAATAACAAAAAGGATTGGAAGACCCCATCAAGTCGTACATGAACAAAACCAAACAAGGAACATGGAGCTAGTCCCCAATAGCATCACAATGGAAAATATGTACTACTGCACCTAAGATAACTGAACTATCTAGGTCAAATGGTCTACATACAACATGAGCATTCAAAGAAGTATCAACTCCTATGGATTGCACCAGCTAGTATTTTCTAGTAAAGCAATAGAAATATATTATCTAAAATAGGCTATACAATAAGCTAAAGAGAATGATACCCTTACTGCCTAGTATGGTAGGCTCTCGAGCACTCTCTCACGAACATGTCGAAGTCGGTGTTCATAGCTCCATATAACTCCAAAGCTAGAGGAACAAAAAGATGACCTTTCTGTATATCCCTATACTTGGAAACCTTGGTTGATGCCACTCCACTCGCCGCCCATCCAAGAGGATGAGTAATCATCTACTCCAAAATCATTTCCGATGTATGATCTGTAACCACAAGTGTGCAACAGTAACTTGGTCCTCCCAAACTAAGTATATGTCTACTCTAACCGGAGTCGATTGCAAGGCATATCAACGCTCCTTTTATATGAGATATCCATCCTCTTGCATCATAACAGACATCACATCCCTAATGGCATCATGGGGATTTATACATTGCCTTCCGAATGTGCAGTGAGTCATATGGTAGCTATCCTCCACTCTCCGAATGGACAACAATTCATTTGGAATCCTGTTATATCTAAGGTAGTATCACATTCACAAATGTGTAATGAAGATGTAGATAGATGGACCAAGCCAAGGCGGAACCTCGTCACAATAGAAAAAGTAGATGGTGTGAGTTGGAAAGCCCTGATGCATGGTTGAGCTAAGATCCACAAGCCTAGTTTCTTGCCGGAGCAAGATCGCAAACAAGACCTAAAAGTACAAGGAATGGCCGGATCCACTAAGAGTGAATGTAGAGCATACTGAACCTGTTGGTCCATCAAGCTAGATGATAGATCTCTTGTCCAATCAGTGGATAAAGAGAAAAAAGATGGGAGTTCATGTCGTACCTCTGGGTAAAGCCTTTCTTGTATGTTGTAATAGTATCTATAAAGGAAATGATCTTACATCCACGTCCCTTGCATACATTTCAAGGATGGACCTATATGCAATCACAAATCGGGAAGGTAATAAAGGTGACAAGAGTGTTCAACTAGCCAAAAATGCTAAAGATTTTGTCTCCTCCATCGATAATAAGTCTACCTTTCTATACAAAATTGACAAAGATGTTTGTCTCCTTGTCAAATCTCCTATCACACATTTGAAGGTCCCCCATGTCCGATAATGTCACCAAAGATGTCCATGATACTCCCATCAAAGTTTGTCATGCGTGATATGAATGTAGATAAAGGAAGAACGATACAAAGAAGGTAGGTGGGTCAACGAGCAATATTAGAGAAGAGTATACCAAACGCCACATGTGGATCCCATAGTAGAGGAAGGTCATCTACATGCAATACATGCTCAACAAATGCAACGTCTAAGTAGCGTGAGACAAAATCCTCAAACCCTACTAGTATTCCTAGAATAAGCTATTTGTCGATATCATACATCCCTTTGGAAGCTTGAGATGAAGAGAAATGCCCAAAGGAGACCATGCCCTACCTTTTGACACCTTGACTCTCAAACCTACAAGATGAAGACCGGTAGTCAATTAATCAAAGGTTTATCTAATGCGGTCTACAAGGCCCACAATGTGTGTATCATCCGCTAAGGAGAGGAAAACACAACCTTGCACGGCCAAAGCAATAAACAGAAGAGCTCTATAATAGAGATCCTCCCAAAATATCTCCTTTTCGAGTATCAACGACGGACTGTAGAACGGTGACTCCTTCAAATGAAAAGCCACGTTGATAGAAGAGAAAAGAATGTGAACTGTATAAAGATATTACAAATGTCTTTATACGATTCACATTCTTTTCCATAAAGGTCTCAATAAAGATCCACCAATCTCTCTAAGTTCTCTAAAGATGAATGCACATGAGACATTATTAAAAGCATTTTCAATGTTCATCTGCAAGACAAGTCAATCCTGATGAATATCTAGAAGTGTTCTAATGCAACGATATTGCCTCACAATCTCTTGGTGTGGACAAAGATGTTGCTAGAAGTATGAATGACAATACATGACCATAATACAACTAACAAGATGCAATAAAACCTCCCCTATAGCAATCGATCTAATGCCCCTAATGTCCTTCTCCATCACAAGAAGACGACTAACACTTTGCACCTAATTAACTAAAAATAGAATCTTTCCTCTTGCAATTGATGCCGCCACTTAGAACAACTCCTTGAAACCACTAGAGGGATCATTTATCTGAAAGCAATTTCAAATATGCTCATATACCATCCCTGACAAGCTCCCTTATGATATGCTGGGGTTTTGCACGGAGAATGGGCAAAAAGCGATCTATCAAGATGTAATGGCTCATCTTGCTCATGTAAAAGGCGTAAAAAGGAAATACTTTCATCAATAAAACTAGCCATAAACAAAGTATGAAGGACTCATGCAGTTGTGCTATACTCCATGATCTACCTCAAGATCCCACATCGTCACAATCAAACCGATCAAAAGTATCATGTGTTGAAACTTACTCCTAACATGTGTGGCCCATACGGACTCCTACTATAATTTAGCCCAATCCCCTACTCATAATCTTCAAAATCTATATGTCATTTTCCTATGTCCAACACGTCCATAATGGAAGTAAGATAAACAAAAATCATCATGCTAACTTGTCCATGAGATCACATGTCAATCGATTGAACGATAAGCAAAAAGCATATCTAGCCTTGTCATGGAGTGCACAAAGGAGCCTATCCAATAAACGTGGACATGGAAACCTAGTCTCAAAAAGCCCTAGCGTAGAACCTGACTCAAATGCTAACTACTCTCACGACCCGATCGATATATCCAAAATGATCAACGAAGGAATCGATGTAGTTTGTGTATTCCCGAAAGTGACAAATGTTGATAAGATGACCCTCCTCACATGCGCATCCCAAGTGATCCAATTATAATCTTTGTGTATCGTTATCTCGTGGATCTTTATCCCTTGCAAGGTAAAGAGACGATGACATACTAGACATGGTGTATCACACACTTGGCGATCCATGAGGACAAATGAAGCTATAGCTAGTACAAAGAAAAAAATAAACACACAATGCACTCCATCATATTTCTCCTCCCACCTACAAAACCACAACCCCCTAATATCATAGCTCACATGAGTAAATGTTAACTATGATAACCCTAAAATCTAAAAATACTCATAACTTTCTATTCCGATTTGCATAATTTTCCAACTATGAGTAGAACTAAAAAATAGACAATAGACAAAGAACTCATTTTCTCCTTGCGCTACTTTTTAATAATAAACTGTAGTGAAAAAAAATTGATTTCTACCATCATTTTTGGTTAGCCATAATTAATTTATCCAAACTTGTGATGTGTGTCAAGCTTTTGCGAAAAAGTCCATGAAAACCCCTCCTTTAACCTCAGTTCCTATTTTAGGTCCTTTCAAGAAATGGGAAAAAGATTTTGTAGAACCTTTGAATCTTACGCTTCGGGATAAAAGTTCATTGTGTTAACTACAGATTATCTATCCAATTGGATAGAAGCTAGACCTTTGAAATCTACTAGTGATGAGGAAGTGGATAGATTTCTTTATGTTAGGATAATAACTAGATTTGAATGTACTCTAGAAATTGTATCGGATAGAGGTGATGAGTTTGTTGGAAGCATTATACAAGCCATGTTAGATCATTTCTCCATCAAGGCATGGGTGACTACTTTCTACAAATCAAATGCTAACGAGTTGGTGGAACAAACCAGTTACATACTTTGCATGATGTTGGCCAAGGATACAGACATGGACGGGAGCAAACAAAATTGGGACAAGAGACTACATGCTATCTTGTGGAAGTATCGGACAATTTGGAAGACATCAACATGATACTCACCTTTCTGAAGGTATATGGTGCCGAGTCAAAACTTCCAATTCAATTTGATTTGACAGACTTCTTAACTATCCAACGGAAGTTAAAGAGTATGAATGGAGCATAAGCTATCAAATCAAGATGTCAACAAATCTTGGAGTTGGAGTAGGTCCAAGCTTTGATCATGGTATGTGGGGAGCGGTCTCAACAATTACACAAGAAATATCACGATAATCGACTTGGGACGAAGAAGAAGATGAAGACTTTCAAATATGATGATTGGGTAATGCTTTACCACTCAATTAGATATACGAGGGCTAGAAAGAGATTTTTTCCAAAGTACATTGATCTTTTCATAATTCACAAAGTGTGGAAAAACTTTACTTAAAATTTGAAGGAAAGTATGATATTTTGATCGAATGAATCATGACAAGTTGAAGCCGATCAGATTCTATCATTTCAAGAATCTGATTGGCTTCAACTTGTCATGTAAGATCCATGGTTGTACATATAGGATAAAATGTAAGTATATCTAAAGTCTGACTACGTTAACATAGTTATGGTTAAGTTGGAGGAAATGTAATACAGCTCTTGACGTAGTAGATAAAAACAACTATTTTGTTGTTTAGTAGGAATCAAGAAACATATTCTATCACATGAGTATCTTTTCTTTCCTTGAGTTGGACTAATTTTTCATTGTTTGGACTTGGTGAGTATCCTTAAATCTTGGGGCGAGATTGACTTGGTACATCAAAGTCAATTGGATATTAGTTGGGCTCTAGAAGATCCAAGTAGACCAATTGCATGTTGTCATGTATCTCTTCCCATTGGGGTTTGTGATCTCTACCTCGATTAAACTTGGCATGAGAAAATTATATGATAATTACTTTTAGTTACTAGAGGAACATTCTAAGTAGTATAAATAGAGAGGTTGAGAAACAGCTCTCAAGTTAGTTTTAAAAGAAGTGAGTTTTGAAAAAGACTTGTTTTGGAAAGCTTGGTTTTTGAGAAGTCATGTTTAGGGTTGGAGTCTTGGTTCGAGAAAGTCTTTGATCATCAATAAAATATCTCTACCTTTTGAATGATATTTGAGTCTTTATGAAAATAATCATAAGAATATAGAGTCTTGAGTTTAAGAGTTTGTGTAAGATGGTATATTAGTATGATCATCGGGTTGGAACATGATGAGCTTCCAAAAAGCCATCGGAGCTAAACTTGAGTGAAAGTCAGCCCTAAGATCATAGCACATCGCTATAGTATGCACACATTGTTAATTCTAGTTATCTCTCCTTTGGAACTTCTTTTGAATTACATTGTGATACTAATGTATCACCTCAATAACTATGTCTGTAACATGTTATGATCAAAAATTGCAAACCAAGATATCCAAGGCATTGAACTTCATAGACACAAGTGTGTCACCTTAGAAACTGTATCTTTAACAAATATCCATCCAAAACCAAAAATTGCAATAAAAAATACATGAGGCATCCAAGGGGTCACACATGATAACTTGAAACCTGCCATCACCACATGCATTCATATATCCTATAGGTCTGCAAGTCTTGCCTCATAGACAGTAAGAGTGGTCCACAAGTCCAACCTCGTTATTGGTAGCACACAAGAGTGCTCACACTCCAAAGAACAAAATACCAACACAAACAAAGAAGCTACAAAACATAATGGCATGATGAAGATTTTAATTTTTGATAAAGTATATCAATAATATGAAACATAAATAGCAATCCTTCAACTCAAAAACACCCATGAAAATGATAAAATCATCCCAATTTAGACTAATATAGCCTTAAGAGTGCAATAAAAAATTTCTAAAATTCAATTTTGAAGTCCTTTTACTCTCCAAATGAATAATTTGATGATAATAATTCAGCTATGTAAAATATTATATTAGTCGTTTTTAATTCTCTACGCTCCATCAATTTTTTTTGCAAGCAAACACCGTTTGTAAATTCTCCGTGATTTCAAATATCTTTGATTTTAATTTTGGACCACTAAGAAGATGAATTTCATAATTCTGATATCAATAGCCTTATGTTGAATATTTTTATCTTCCCACAAAGTATTTTATATCAACAATGACCACACCAAATTTTAGATTAAAATGAAACTATATGATAATTCTAAAGCATCGCTCTACTATTTTTTATTTAAAAACTTCAAAACAACAATTCTTGAACTTCAATCCATACTATTTGAAATCATTTTTGAAATTATTCATCTTAAACATCAAGAATCATTAGAATTATTAAACCACTTGGTTAATTTCCAACAATGCTTGCGTCCAAAAATCCAGCATTAAATTTGAAAACAAAAATTCAAAATCAATCACATAAACTTCAAATTGATTCTACTTATGGATTTTCGGCATGGTCTTGACTCCATTAGCACATGCATCCTGAAAAATAACTAGATTTAAGATACCATCAATCAAAATTTGCCAAAACACCTTCAACGCTCCAATAATTCACACTTCTCACCATAAAATCAAATTAGAGTTTTTTAAGGAATCTTTTCTACTCTCAAACTGTTCACACTAGCACTTGGTCAATAACTCTAGCATAAAATAGATATTACAGTCTAGCCAAACCCACTCTGAGTTTCAAAAAATCCAAGTTCTTGCACTAGTTAATATTTCAATATAGCTCCATTCTCCTAGGGCACTACATGCTTTAATTGCACGCCTAGTGCAAACTACGCTACTGCATTATAGGCCCTAATTGCTAAAACTAATACTTATTACACACACCTACCTCACTAGGATGCCATTACACAAACCATGACACATATTCATGCAAATTTTCCCCCTTCCATCTTCTCAAATCATCACATTGTTAAATTTTGAAATTTTATTTTGCAAATATCTCATCAATCATATACAAAATGTAATGATCTTGTGTATATCCTAAAAATATTTATAAAATATATCATTATATCCTTGTTTACATCCTTAAAATTTGACCGATATTTTGTTTTATTCATGATTTGTTAACGAACTTACGAAATTACATCACTCCTATCTTATTTTGATTACAATTGATACATGTAACTATCCATCATCAAATACTATTGTCTCTAACTAAAATATTATAATTTATTATAAGTGTAAAAAATCAAATCTACAAGATAGACTAATGTATTATTAATTTTGCTTTGCTCTAATTTCGCCAAAAGAGTTGGACATGTTATAAATTCTCCTTAAGGGTTATTAAAACTTTCTATCATAAGGCGGTTTCAGTCTCTTCTAAAGATATGTTATCATTAGGTGTAGTTAGTTACTCGGGTGTCACAAACCGCCCGGTTACATGCTTTACGTCAATAAACCCCTTCCCCGTCTTGTACAAATTTGTGTGCATAGGATGTCAACTACCCTTCATTCAATCATGGCATGTGGCAATATGTTATAACACTCATGTTCAATTTCTAAACATCTATTAGCACGATGTTGATCTTTCATCCATATTGATCATTGCTAGCTCCAACTTTCATAGCCCAATCGTTTTGATCAACTAGGAACGTACTTGTATGCATGTTCAAACATGACCTCCAGTGATTTGGCGAAAGTTTAAGCACATTTCTACAACACAATCGAAAGACGAAGTAAAATATCAAAAGGGATGGGAAGACCCCATCAAATCGTACAAGGAAGGAACCAAACCGGTAACATGGGGCTAGGCCCCAATAGTATCCTAATTGGGGAAATATGTCCTACTGACACCTAGGATATCCGAACTATCCAAGTCAAAAGGTTACACAAACAACGAAAGCATCCGAAGAAGCATCACCTAACGTGATTGCTCTCCTATGGATTGCACCGACTAGTCTTCTCGTAGAGAGCAATGGAAACACGTTGACTAAAAAAAAAGGCTATCTGAAATTTAAAGAGAGTGATACCCCATGTCGCCTAGTATGGTAGGCTCTCGCGCACTCCCTCACAAACATGTCGAAGTCGTTGTCCATAGCTCCATATAACTCCAAAGCTAGAGGAACAAAAGGTGACCTCTGCATCATACCTCTATCTTGGAGATTTGCATTTCTTCTTGCCCACTCGCCGCCCCTAGGTTAGGGGGAGTGAGCGGCAAGGAGTGAGCTCTCCATGTGAGGTATCCACCCTTCCGCCATAGCAAAACACCACATCCCTAATGGCATCATGGGTAGCTATCCTCGCCTCCGAATGAACAACGAGTCATATGAACACCGCCGCATCTAAAGTGATACCACACTCACATGTGAAAAGAATGAATATGTAGATGGATGGATAAAGCCAAGACGGAACCTCATCATTTGTGGAGAAAGTAGGCAGTGCGAGTCGGAAAGCCCCGATGCATGGTCGAGCCAAGATCCAGAGCACACACTTGCTTAAAGAAGAAGCGTGTAGGCGAGCTCTAGTAGTGCGAGGGATGGCCGGATCCACTAAGAGTGAATGTAGAGAGCCGAAACCGTCGGTCCATCAAGATAGGCTAGAGATCCTGGTCAATCGGTAGCCAAAGAGGAAAAAGATAGGAACTCATGTCGTACTTCCCCGTGGTAAGCGTCTCACGTATGTCGTAATAATAGCCTCAGAAGGAAATGATCTGTATCGACGCCCTCATATATATATCTCCAAAATAAGTCTATCTGCGATCACAAATCGAGAAGATAACAAAGGTGCAACAAGTGCCCAACTCGCCAAGAACGCCGCAGGTGCCGTCTCCTCCATCGATAATAAGCCTACCCCTCCACACGAGATTGGCAAAGATGTCTGTCTCCTTGCCAAATCTCCAATCACACACTCGAATGTCCTTGGTCCGATGATGTCACCAAAGACGCCCATGATCCTCCTATCAAAGGTTGTCAAACGTGATATGAATGTGGGTGAAGGACGAGTGTCCTTGGTCCGATGATGTCACCAAAGACGCCCATGATCCTCCCATCAGTCACCGGCCAAACGTGATATGAATGTAGGTGAAGGAGGAACAATGCGAAGAAGATATGTATTCGACGAGCAATACTAGATGATAGTATACCAAACGCCATCCGCGGGATCCCCTAGTAGAGAGGGGTAAGCCTACATGCAAAACATCCCCGGCCAATGCAACGTCAAGGTAGAAGCGTGAAACAAAATCCTCTTACCCTACTGGCACTCCTAGAATACGTAAGTCATCTGTCGATATCATACATCCCTCTGGACGATGAAGATGAGGCGGAATGCCCAAAGGAAACCAAGCCCTACACTTTGACACCTTGACTCTCAAGCCTACAATATGAAGCTCGGTAGTCAAGTAATCAAAGGCCTACCTAATGTTGTCTACATGGCCCACAATGTATGTATCATCCGCCAAGGTGGGGAACACACAATGCAAGACACGGCCAAAGCAGAAGTAGACACAAGCTCTCAGAATGAGCCATGGCAAATAAAGGCCCCCCCCAAAGGATCTCCCCTGTCGAATGCCCAGAGATCAGAGGAATGCTCCCTCCTCCGAAAAAGCCATGCCGATAAAATAAAGAAGAATGAGAACCGTGAGAAAGATCGCATAAAAAAGGATGAGGCTTGATAGGGGTCCACCCTCTCTAAGCTCTCTAAAAAATGGATGCACGCGGTATTAATTGTTAAAAGCGTTCTCAACGCCTACCCGCAAGCACAACCCAATCCGGATGGATATCTAGAATTGCTCTAATGCCCAACGACACGCCTCACGCCTCTTGGTGCATGATCCAAACTAATGTGGACAAAGATGCTTCGGAAGTGTAGCGTCGATGCCGCAAAGACAACCAAAAGGCTTTTACTAATCGCACAAGACCTCTCCATAAAGAATCGGCCGAATCTTGCGATGTCTTCTCCATCGCAGCAAGCCGACTAACACCTGCAGCCTCGACTAACCGACAACGAATCTCCTCTCTCGCAACCGTTGCAACCACCTAGAACAACTCCGTGAAACCACTAGAAGGATCACCGTCTCGAAAAGCAATTTGAAGATGCTCATATACCATCCCGACCAACCCCCAGAGTATAAATTGGGTTTGTATTTAATGAGCAAATAATGATCCATCAAAACATAATGGCTCCTCCTCAATGATACTCAAGGCCTCTAATGGTATCTCCTCGCCCATGGGGTGGATGTAAATGTAGAAGAGGAAATAAATCTCCTCATTAGGGACTAGCCATGGACAAAGATGATGAAGGACCCGTGCGACCGCTATACTCCCCCGGCCCGCCCCCAAGATCCTACAAATCGCAACGCACCGAATCGAAGTATCATGTGATTGCATTCGACTCCTAACCACAGGTGTAATGGGGTACGAATGGACTCTCCCCGCAATGTAGCCCAATCTGCTCGGAATCTCCAAATCTACCGCCACCCTCTATGTCCAACACGCCCTCTAAGATAACGTAGACACCATCGCGGAAGTAATAAAAACAAAAACCACGCTAACTCGCCCATGGGATCGCCAGGCCAACCGATCGAATCCAGAACAAAAAGCACGCCTAACCTCGTCATGCAAAGCCCGGCGGAAGCCTATGGAATAAACGTGGACATTGAAATCTAGTCTCAAAAAGCCCTAGAATCGAACCTACATTGGAAACTAATCACTCCCTACGACCCGAACGGTATATTTTAATGCTTCAACGAAGAGTCGATGTAATGTGCGTGTTCCCAAGTGACAAAAACCGACGCCCATGTGACCGTCTTTCCTCACATGCGCATCCCAAGTGGTCAATCATAATCTTTTATGCATCTTTCCCACGTGCCTTTACCCCTTGGCGAGATAAAGAGACGATGACATACCGGACATGGTGTATCACACACCGCTTTTGACGGTCCCATGAGAAAAAGTCAGTCGAAGTTAAGACAAAGGGAACGATAAAGAAACCCAGCACTCCATGATGTATCTCCTCCCACCTGCAGAACCACGACCCCCTAACACACCACGACCCCTTAACACACCACCTCACATTGGAAAATGCTAACTATGGAAACCCTAAAATCTAAAAATACTCATAACTTTTTATTCAAAGTCTCCATAATTTTCCAACTAGGTTCCAATAGAACCAATGCAGGAAAAAGAAGAGATGAGAACAAAAAAAACCCGACCCATATGTCTAGTATAAGAAAAATCACTCAAAATGCACTCAAAACCCTAAAAAAATAAAAATACTCATAGCTCACAATATCATTCTCCATAGTCTTCAATTTAGGTACCAATGGAACCCAAATTGAAAGACGAAGAGAATGAACTATTCACTCTCCATGTTTGCCAAAATATAGCCATAGAAACTACAAATCAATTCCCGCACCCGCAGCCTCTCGCCCTCTCAACACTCGGCTCTCCACACGCTCCAATCCCTTTGTCTCAATCTCACCTCTGCACCCGCAGCCTCTCGCCCTCTCAACACTCGGCTCTCCACACGCTCCAATCCCTTTGTCTCAATCTCACCTCTGACTAATACTCCAAGACCTCTAATGGTATCTCCTCGATAACAACACACCCTACAACACAATACTTGCTGTATTCAAGATTTGTTGGTATTCACATGCTAGACTGGGTTGAATTTGCTGGAAAAATTGGTCAATAAAATCTGTTCTCGAGGTTGAAAGATGCGCTACTCAATGAATAAATTTTAACGATGGTTATGTTGGCGAATCCAAAGAGGCACCTTCAATCTATGATTTTGCAACAATTTCTAATTATTGGTGAGAATACACCCAAGATTCCAGATACGAGAGCCGAATCTTCAATCATAATTTCCGGGATCGGAAACTGACAATTTCAATTCAGCCGAGACTGTCCACCGGATTTGGCAGCGGCAATGGGGCCTTAACTCCCCTGGAGACTTGTTTCAATGCTAACTCTGGACTGTAGTGAGAGAGTGTAATGACTAGGGAAATTTACTTATTCTTTATCTTCAGCCTCACAGGAAACTTATTGATTTCTCACCCCCACAACATTCCAGGAACGCTTTCTCTTCAAACCTTATACCAAACGCAAGAATCAATACAGTTTCGTTGGAAATGTCGTTTGGACGTCAACCCTCACATCTGGAGACTACAGGGTGTTTAGCCTGCACCACTGGAGTTCGTGCTGTAAGTCAGTGCTGCAAATGGACAATCGAAATAACTAAGTGCAGCATTATCATGCCCTGACTCTCCCAAAGTGCTTAGTTACCAGCTCCCTGTCAGAGTCCTGCGTGCTGTCAACAGCAGACCTACATCACGCGCAACAGCTAGTTAAACTATAGAGGGAAGCTTTGTTATGCTTGACTTCAAGAGCTCTAAGGAAACGGCAACAGAGGGAAATAATCTTATATATATGTAAGTACAAGTACTCTCTACGGGCCTTGGGGGCTGTGTCTGACATTAGAAGGGTGGTAGCACATTGACAGAGTAATTAACGCTGCAGGTCCCACGATAATTAGAATGAATGCAAATCTAGATGGGAAGACGGGAATGAAGCAGTCGGTAAAAGCATCTCATAAATCCACGAGCAAAAGGAAACTGAAATCATGTGTGAAAGCAAGTGGACGCAAAAGAATCCAACAGAGCCCAAGTAGATGTACAGGAAACATGAAGCGTGCGTACATGTCAATCTTGGACTACGATGGACGTTGAATGACGAGAAGGGCGGCAGTTGATACAAGTGTAAAGTAAGAAGTACCCAGAGGGTACCGAGGGGACAAAGTATAATAACAAAAGGGATGGGTTTACCGAGGGAGGGAAAGGGAAGTGCTAGCGTAGTTCCTATCGACGCTGAATAAGAATCCAGAGACTGAAATAAACGAAGATATATGTGCATATACTTTGTTTTAGCTTAATAATTAAATAAGCACACACCCATGGACTTGGGACACCCCACTGCTCTTGAATACAGTACATGGTACAATTGAGCAATCAAGACACATAGAGGTTATTCATAAGGTGAGAAATATTAATGGGTCCAGCCGCGAGATGCATACACAACCGAGTCAGTCCCTTACAAGACATAAATAACTACTCTGGTGCTTCATCATGGACCAACTCGATTAGATCATTAGAGTACTCTGCGTGCCTATAAAACATTGAAGAAAAGTTAATGCTTGTGTTTGAACCTTACAGTTGTATCAACCAGATGTTCATAGAAATACTCCCTTGCCACAAACTTTCAACCAACATCATCTGACAGAGAATCACCTGAGCGATTGTAAATTTTGGTACTCCATGCAACAAACCTTCTAGACAATAATTAACATCCTCAAAATGCATCATAGACTTCTACATAATCTCGAACTTTCAAATTTGGGTCATCCGACCTTGGACAAATGAACAATAACATATTACAGTACCGCAGTGAGGTCGACATAATCCTCAACTGCAGAGTTTTGTGAGCAGACTCACCTTCAGATATATACACATTACATTCATGACGTGGGATGTTGAAATAGTGTACAATAACTTCTAAGGAGAGGGGTTACTCCTGCCGAATGGAACTCGATCGGGACCTATTTCTGATGGAATGGTCTCCTCTTCCAGAAGCTGGTAAGGCTCAATGTATGGAGGCCTTCCTCCTGGATAAATGCTGTTGCCTGTATGGAGAAAGTTTGCTCCAAAGTACTGAAACATCAAAGAGATGCGTGTGAGTGACAATATAAACGGATCAGCTTAAACTCTTATGCGCTTAAAGCATTTTAGACTGGTTTCAATGACTTGGAAAATTTAGTTACTTGAACTGCGCTGTTTGGGTCAATAATGTTGGATAACCTCGGCGTTGTGATTGCTTAACGTTATACGCCATACATCTCTATATCATCTTGCCATGAAGCCTTTGGAGAATGCTTCGGATCTGCTCAAGCTTTTCTAGATCCTTCTTATAGTAGACGGCTCTCGACCAGAGCTTCAACTCCCATGATTTTATACCCTTGAATCGGCCTTGGAAGAGTTGGCTTATGCCAAGCACAGTCCTACTGTGCGTAGTCTCTAATCGATACAAGTGTGGCCTTTCGATGATCTGAGTAGGTATGTGTAGCCTACGTCTTATAACCTCTAACAAAGGCCTGTCTAACTTTTGCGTTAAGCCAAACGCGATAGAGATCCGTTGTATGCCGTTTCTATTATTCAAGAAGAAGGACCCTTCTGTGACCGATATATCAAATGGTATGAGAGATGGTAACTTTAGATCTGCTGGGAAATCTATGACAGGGTGCAGACGTTCTCTAATTGGATCTGTCCCTGAAGAGTTGTATTACATTTCTACTTCAATTAGGAAACAAGTGAGCAGAATAAACAAATGCACCAACAATTCTTATCCATAGTGACTTGGAAAGCTGTTACCTTCCACGTATAACGACATTCTAACGAACTTTGTAACTGCCCACATAGTCTACCACTAATCAAATTACCAAGTATTGAACGTCAAGCAACCATCTTGATTTTAAATGTACATCCAAACGCATATAAGCCAACAAAAGTGAAGTAATTCGGATCAACTATGAGATGAAAGAATTCACTTACCACATAAAGCGTAATGAATGTTGCAAGACTTGCCAATATGAGAGGCCAGAACACTATCCAGAAGGATCCGCCAAGCTTCAACAGCTCTGTTGCCCTAGGAATCAGACCCTGTCAAGGTATACTGATGTGCAGTTAGATAACAAGATAAGAATAAGGTAACGCGATTTTCTGTGTTCAAAGTGAATCTCAAAGGTTTTTGGAGTCCATATTTACTTCCACCTTCAACTCTACCTATCTCTGGTATAGAGGTCAGAATCAAGTGTGACCACAATATCTACCTCGTTTTTGGTAATGATAACTCCTCTGAAAGAGCATAAAGATGACAGCTCGGTAGAGAAATTGGCCATAACAGATGAATTATGCATGAAAACAGGACATAAAAGCTGCATATGGAAAGACGCTCATGAAATTCTTCTTACCTCTAGACCTTCACTATTCAGAGCCCTTGACCGTTTGAGCTGGTCTTCAGTTTCAGCTGCCGTCCACTGGGAAGGAGACTTTGTTTTGGGCCCACCTTGTTGAGACCACCCTCTTTCACTGGATCCTGGTCCACTGCCGTTGTCATCGTCTGATTTGGTTCTAGTCTCGGTTCCCGCTGATCCCTTACCATCAGAAGATATACCCCTTCGCCTAAGTTCCCTCATAAATAATGTTTCCACCGGATCATCACCTGCAAATTAAGCCAACCGCGTGTTATTCAGGCTTATAAAGTTGATACCTGAGGCAACATTCAACAGCTCACGTATAGGTTCTCCACTTCGACACATCACAGGCCGGGATAGTGTCCAGTAAGGTCCACGGACCCAACCATGTCAATGTGGGCTTCAAAGATGGTACGAGACTGATCCTCACACAGTCCATAACCATGTCAGCCAACGGCTGCAGTTGGCTTTTCAATGAGAATCTGTTAAGGCCTTGATGCCAAATGGTAGAAAAGCTAGACTCAACACGTCGTACTAAGGCATGGTGGTTACAGTCAAGGTAATAACCTGCACAAGATATCAAGATGTTCATGATTCCGAAGCGTGATAAGTGGTTCATTCAGTCTAAAATGTAAACTTAGTGATGGAGCAGCTTAAGATGATATCAAGGTGAAACAAGTGGAAGTTGAGCCTTTTGCTGATTTGCTTCTGACTACGTAAGTCTTGATGGTGGCGTTCAACACGAATTTGGCAGAAATGTACGATACTTATTGATGGCTACTAGTCAATCCTGGACGAGACTGGGCCCTAACGACTCGGCAACAGTTATACAGATATTAATGGCATTCAAAACAACCAGGCATACATACAATAGTACAATAATAGAACAGAGATATTCCCCAAGAATCTTGAGGACTTGAAACCATTGCAGTACAATTTGAAAGAGGAATTTCAGATCCATGCTTCAAACGAGGTGCCAGGATCTGTAAAACGGGACAAATTTTGTCCCGTATGATGTTCTGTGGGATAAACAGCTGATAAGATACAGTTTATATTACAGCACTGTATCATCACTGTTATTCAGATAAGGAAGAGGAGACAAAATTCCACTTTGACAGTGGTAGTCGACATTGATTCAGCGTCCGCTAACGTTGATTTGGAATTTCACATCGCATATCAACAACACATGTGAGAAAGACGCAGAAAATTATTCCAGAGACCAGAGATATGACCAGCTTAAGAAACTTACCGGTCGTATTGTTGCCGTTCTGATCACCAGCAGCACGAACCGAAAAATTCCTCTGCTTCGAGTACTCTAGACGAACACCTCGTCCGGAAATTCTCAACCCTAAGCTTCTGCCTGAACCTTGGACGATTTCTGAACCATTCCTCGATCGGCTCCCAGCATCAAAACAAGGAAGCAAGCCGTTCGAGTTCCTCGCGTCCCACTTACGCGCGGAGGCGCTAACCACATCAGACCCACTGCTTCCGCAACTGCTGGAATTTCCAGAGAAGTGCACGGGTACCGAACCACCCCCACCAAATTTGGATCGCAAAGTAGGCTCATGCACACATACAACAACGGCAGATGGGTTACGCCACGACATTCCCATGCTGAACTGCAGTGGCCCACCCACTCCCAGCAGGGCGGGATATCGCCCTGAATTTCTCGATCACCTCGCAAATCCACACGATCTTTTCTGCACGCCCTGCTCTCGCCTCCTTCACTCCCTTTCTTCGCTCGACGAGGTCTGCACCAAAACATATGGAAGCGTGGAAGCCACCTCCACGGCCTCGGCGAAACGGGCGCAACTCAAAGTCGCCTACTACTACGCGGGCCCAAGGGCCACTCTTCAGCAGCTACCGTCCAGCCAGCAATCATTCAACTGCGGCACTGGCGCCACCTCATGGCCTAGAGCTCACAACTTTACAAAGAAACAAACGACCACCTCTACATCACCGGCTAACTTTGTCTCCGTCCGTCGTCCCCAGCTTGCTGGATCCATCGCCATCGCCATCGCCGCTCCCACTAGACTGGATGAGAGCGCGCGCTCTCATCGGAGAGATTCAGGCCTCACGGCCGTGGGCTGTTATCGACCGGGATATTCTCATGGTTTCGGGAGACAGTCCCCGACTCCAGCGGTGTCAAATATGGAGTTGTTTCGATCGACATTTCGGCCTTTTTTCGGTCGCGAGTGATTGAGTAACTGCGTTGTGCTGCGTCGTCGTTGGTGTTTTTTCCCCCGCAAAATAATTACTCTGGATTGAACTTTTCTTGAATTCGGGGAGTAAGTAGAGTTTCCTTTCAGGTTTAACCAAAGGAGTGACGAATCGGCAGAAGAGTTTATCTACAAGCTTGCTATTCAAGGACGGCGGATAACTCTCTTGGCCTTCACCCTGGTAACGTTTTATCGCGTGCTTGAATTACTAGTGCTTAGCGCATGTACGAATCACAGGGTTTGCATTGATGTTCTTCAGACTGCAAACCTAGAGTCTAGAGAACTTTCAAGTTCCTCAAATTGGAACGAAGCAGGACAGATTCTTGTATGTGTAGGTTGTTCCTCACTATTTCGGGAAGTATGACTCAGCTGTGAACAAGACTCACTCCCCATGAATCGCGACCTGTTCTGAACACTTTCGTCTTGCAGGTTATGTGTGTCTTCAGTTTATGGGTATTGTCCATGCACCAATATTAAGGAGTAGTTCTGGTTGTGTGAGTTGGTTGTGGAGTTCATTCGCATAGTCAACACGTCTTGCACTCGTCGACGAAACTGCTGTATCACCCATCTCAAAGACATGGCTGCAGTAAGCTCCACACAGGTCCAACCAAATGTTGAAGGAAGGTCGAGAAAAAGTAAAACGATCTGATTCAAGTCTCTCGACCGTTTCTGCCTTCCGATCTTCACGGTGGCGCCACGAGGACGAGGTGCGTTTGTCATGGGTAGGTTTCTTTTGCGACCAATTTCCCGACTGAGAAGGAAGTGATAAACTGCTGACTACTCTCTGTGCTCTCATTTTGAAGCAGAAGAGCAAATCTGCACTTCGAGGCTTAAGATGAGCCTAAAATCCAGCTGAACAGAGCGACCCCAGATTCGATTTGCTCCAGGGCCTTGACCGATTTTATACTTACAACTTCTCGGGATGAAGTGTTTGGCGAATCATATCTTAGTCCTTGGTACTCTTTTTCGACTTTACGCGCACGGCTTCAAATCGATTCCTGCCACTCTGTTCTTCCATATCCGTATGAGCACAGTAGAGATCGGTGTTACTGGGGAGGTTTTGTGAGACTGACACAAGATTCGAGGACTGCCAACCGCATACTCTCTCGGCCACAAATCACATATTCAGAAGGGGACCCACCGGGAGTAGACCAGAACAAGCTAAAGAACAGATCTTTCGTTCTTACTGTAGTTTCCAAATATATTCCCGCTATGCAATATTGATTACAAGTGTGAGTTTTTCACTAGAGCAGCACACTTGAGTATCTCTGCGCTTTGATTTTGGATTCAGCCTCGGCACCATTCTTACAGTACAGGCTGTCATATTCAAGTTCCTGGATGTTTTACTCCCCGTCATGCAGCGGTGATAAGCAGGTCAAATTGGTGGAAGTCACATGGATACTTGGTTAATATGTCAAATAGGCTCTGTACAAGCAAGCAGATTGCCACTCATGTTCTTGCTTCAGGGAGCGTTCGTGAATTTAGTTCGAGTCTTTAGCATCCAAGGATACACCATGATTTTCGAAGGTCCCGATGAGTAGTGAGCATCTGTAGTGAGCATCCCTCTTTGTGATCATTGTACACAAAAGTGATGTTGTCGACTTCAATAGTCAACTCGTCCTTCCTACGCAGTCACAAATTTATCGCATGACGAGTTTCTCTTCTCTGCCTACTGGGACTTCGGATTTGCAACCAAGTTCAGGAACTTAGGCTATATCCTGACAGAACATTGAGATTCAGGATCTGTCAAGCCTTCAACATCCATTCCTTCGGCACTGAACTCCACATATGAGACAAAGTTCTAAACTGTAACAAAATCTCGTTAAAGATAATGTCGTATTCTTCAAATTGCTTTGAAGTATACTCAGCTAACTGATGAAATTGTCAACTGGATGGCATGTTTTACTTTACTTCATTCTCTAGAAATGTGGAGTCAATGTCGATGCGTTGAGATTGTTGCAGCAATAATTTGTGGTGATACGACTAAGAACATCTGGACACAGGTCAGAAAGAAAGGAGGCATTCAGTAGTTGCAGCAGGAGCTTCTTACATTTTTTTGCTTGGAATCAGAATACGCGACATACCAGGACACATTCAGAGTTTGTCAATACGTATTCACTCACGCCGGTCTCTTGAGGATAGAACTCTCACAGAAAAATTACCGCGAAAAGTTTCGTGGACTTGTACGGGTACTTTAACCTTACGATTCAAATTTCTCCTGGCAGAAGAGAGGTGAGATTGACAAGTGGTCCAATCACGAAGAAATTCCAAGTTCCTTTCTGACATCACGATCTCCATGGTGTCTGAATTTTCCAGAAAGTACATGAGGAACTTGTTCATTCATAGGTTCTCACCACGTGTCAGTTCACACCTATTCCATACTGGCTGATGGAATGTTTGGTCCATGTCTGCTATCCCAGCATCTAGGAAACATTAGCCAACAATCCACACGGACATTTTAGCATCATGTTCCCTGACCAGAGGACCACATTACTCAAAAGTCAAACAGAAATGGATAAAATCTTCACAATCAAAATCAGGGGAAGGTCCAAATTATCGAGAAAAGAAGCACATCATTAGTTTTTGTCCCATTTTCCAGATACTGATTTGCTTTTATCGGAGACTAACATCAGTTTTAAGGAGAAAGAGATAGTTTCTTAAGACCGTATGTATTTTCCCAGAGGAAAGAGTAATGAGTTTTTCTTCGGCAGGTTAGTAACTTCTTCAGGATTTGCAAATTCACAACATCTCCTGGGAATTTCTACGTAATTGATCTGATATTCCTTATCACCTTTATCCAACAATCTGATCTTCTTCAGTGGCTCTAGAGGTTAAAACATCCCGTGTCATTGTTTTGCATCATAAAGATCATACCTACAAAATATAAAAGATCCGGCAGAGCATTCCAGTCTAAATCGGGGAGAAAATTTCATTGTAAAACACTGCTGTCCATTGGATGGGATCGAAAAGAAACGATCACATGATCGTCTCTAGCTGTTGATTCCGTCCCTTGTCCTCAAGCACAGCACGGGTACATAGAAAGGACAGACTGATCACAGCCTTTTTTAGACAAGGATACATATTCTGAGGTGAATATAGAAGAAGAGCCTGACAGATCCCGTCTCCTCCTCTACTCGCTCTGATGATGTTCACCTTCCATTCTCATATTTCTAGCAGTTCACAATAGGCCGAACTTTCTGACGTATTCATTTTAGAGCTCTGTAGAGGACTTTGCTATTCATAACCAGCTTCCAATGGTGAATTCAAATTCGTGCTTGGCATCGGTGCTGTGAACTGCATGACGGGGTTGAAACATAGGTTTGTTACACAAGAATGGAAAGAAGAGTTCCTATCGTCTGCAATTTTCATGAAAGAAAAGAGTTTATTTCTTATGTCACATCACAAGAATTATCTTTTCCCTTCGAAATCGAACTCTAAGCCATATCTAGAGTAAGTCTTCTCTTGACGGGGAAGTGTTACCGCATTGGCAATTTGGCACTCGTAGGTTTGACCTGAACGCCAGAGAAAAAGCTGGTGCCATCTAGTCACAGTACCAAGAACTGTGCATTACGTTGAGATTAGACGGATGAGCTCCTACTCGTACACTCGAATGGTCAAGGCCATTTCCAACCAAAACCAGACAAAGTTTGTATGCATTAGATATTACCTATGACAGACGATCAGAAGATCAGATACATACATGGAGGAGAATGTACATCATCTTCCAAGGCTCTTCCAGTACTGAATATGAAATGGAAATGGCGATCGGCGAATTCTATAATCTTGAGCTTCATATATATCTAAGAACTTTAAAGTGTGTCTATGTTTGATTGACAGGCCCCGGACTCTGCTCAGTCCCACGGTTTTCTGCTGAAATAAACTTTGTAGGTCCTCACAACCAGGTAACATCTACAAGCTTCTTTCCATATGAGCATTTCAGGCATGAACCTTCACTAGGTTTACGTCATCCCTCTCTAAATTATGACCGAGACAGGGGTTCTAACTTCATAGTATCATCGTTGGTGCATATATGCTGATGATCCTGGATACAGTCAAAAACAACTTTCGCTTTTCTCTCATCTTGCGGCTAAACCCCAAGTGTGGTCCACACTACCTTACCTGCTGCTGCCCCAATCATCATATGCCCATCTACACAGCTTAACTAACTTGCTCTATATACAAGCGCAGCACACATCAGGGTTTCCTGATCCCAGACAACGAAACTGCGCCTTAGCACCTGCACAGCAAGTGCAGGCCAAATTTGACTGCAGATCGCAGGAACTCTGATCAACCTTGGCAGTATTCAGAATCCCTTCTCCTGTTTTGGCTAGCTGCAAGTTTGGCCAGAAACACCCGCTCTTGCACCGACCAAAGGCAGGCCTCCTTGTCCTTCACTACGAACCCGTGACGGCATGAATGTTTTTGTGACAGCCCCCAAGACTCTGAAACACTGAAACTCGATTGTCTTGTGCATGTATAGCCGGCACGAACGACATTCAATGTCGATCTATCATTCAACTCACGACCCCTTTGTTTCTGTCCTTTCTTTCATCTCAAATGCAAGGAGTAGTAGCAGCACCCAACCCAGTCTCGGTGCGTTTACAGATTTGCGAATGGGTGCCGTTGATGAAGCCGCATGAAGCACAGCATGCTGGGGATAACAGGGAAAAAAGAGGGAGCTCAGGGTCTCCAACGCCATGAGCCATGAATGAGGGAAGAAGGGCAAAGAGGTAGAGTGAAATTATATCAGCTCTCGCACGGTCAATTCACTTTCTAGACGCAGTGCATGCTGATAGATAGCCTTACCATTAATTGGATGTCCTTTCCGCCCTCTGACATGGACCCAGAATATGCAGATAGACTCCCTGCTTATATCATTCGCTTTTATCATTAGTGGCATGAGGCTCCGGGTAGCATTGCATTAGTGTGTCGATCAGAAACCTCTTAATGGATAAGAAGACAGAATAATGCATGCGACATGACTAACGCCCATCTTTGTCGTCACCGAGGAGACGGGATCCGGGAAATACTACCCAGGCTGATGTTTTGAGGCCTGATGATCGTCCTCCTTGATGCAAAGCTTGCATCAGCATTAGTTAGACACGAATTTTGGTGGTGGTGGTTGTTAAACAGACAGGTTCAAGTGCAGTGTTGTTAAACAGACAGTGCAGTGTCTTCAGGGGTGGAGACTTGGAGTCTCGGGGGTGTGAGGTTGCTGGAAACATGTGAGCTGAGGCTACCATCTGCGCCTTGTTTGTCCACATTATGTACTGTGTGCTTCACCACTCACCGTCACTCCAGATCTCATTCTGCACTCTGTCTGACAAGGGGGTTTAGGGTTTTAGTCATCACAGATGTCAAAGCTCGAGCGATTGTAACGTCGAAAGACTGTCCCCTCGGAGTGATGATGTCATGAATGATGAGACCTTGACGTTCCAGACTCTCAGACATTGCGTTCAATCAAACCACTGACGGTGAAATTTAAGCAGAAAACGCGTTGAGTGAGATTCAAGGTTTTCTGTAAACGCCAGTTCTGTGCACTCAATTCGATGCCATCGCTATCGCTGCTGCTGCACATCTGCTTATGAGCAGCTAATGATACTCTGACATCTCAGTTCAGCTCACCATTCAACGGAGACTCAAAACATGGACACTGAAGAAAGAGTTACATGTGCTTATTCGAGCCCCGATCGGCAGCAAAGTCCATCTGTTCTGTCCAAGCCCAAGATCTCATCATTCTCACTGATAAGAAACCTCCATCTGAGGTCAAATGTCTCTGACCTGCCTGTACAGACGCTCTGATTTCAGCATGATGGAGATGGGCCCTGGGCCAATTGACTGGCCCGTCCAGAACCAGTTGTGCTGTATCAAGTGTCAAGGTCTTGTCGGAGAGTCGCAGGGACTACTGTTACTCCTACTGCACCGGCAATGATGGAGCAGAAGGTGGGTTCTCAGAGTTGCAGTACTGGATCGATTCAAACGGACGTGCGTGTGTAGGTTCGAATCATAATTTTGTTCTTCTTCTGACTGTCGGTCTGTCTGTCGCTCTTCGGTGGATCGATGTCACGCCACTCTTGCAGCAGCTGCAGACTAGTTCCATCGGTAGGACATCCATGAGTCACTCTGATGATATCAGATGCTGAGCTTTATTTCTTTCTTTCTTGTTTGTTGCTTTCGTGTTCCAGTCTTTTCTCCTTGAGATTTCAACCCTCTCTTTTCCAGGCTTCTGCTTCTGTTTTATCGGGCTGTCTATGAGGTGGCGCTGTCCGGTTTGTGGATCTACCTCCTGGGTTAGTAGCGACCTCGTCTCTGTGGGACAGAGGAACTTGGATGAGGCTCGATCTCAGCAAACTGCCTGCCGGTGGTCCTTCCCATCTACGTAGTGGGGGATCCCAACTGCTCTGTTGCCCCACTTTTCTTTCGCATTAACAGCATGGCTGGACATTTGAGAATGCAGAAAAATACCGCAAAATCTGCTGTGCTGCAGCAGCATCAGAGTGTCCAAGGGAGCATCGACACTTTGAGAATTTGTGGATTGTTACCTTCCTTCTTTCTTTCTTTCTCTCCTCTTCTTTTTTTTCCTCACAAACAAGCAGGACTTCCTGACTGAGATAGAGATCTACCAAGAGAGGCAGCAAGAGGAGCTTCACTTGAACTGCCCAACTCCCCACAATTTAGACGAGGGCGATGAAGATGAGTACAAATCGATTTTGGTCAGACTGTAACCATCTTCCTCATTCTCGTCTGGATATGCTACGGACATTTGAGAAAACAGAGAGATTGGATAGGATTGGCTCGTACTGGACCTTGGCGAGAAAATGTATGGCGACAGAAAGAAAGACATGTCCTCTTTACATTTGGCAATCCATGGTGACCGCTACGTCCCCAGCCGCAGCAGCTTTTGCCAACCCCATGTCCCATCAGGGCTTGGCACTTTCTTCTCTTCTGCTACGTCGCTGTGGTTTTACACCCATCGCAAAAATAAGGAAAGTTATGGCGTAAGAAGAATGAAGGCACGACACAGGTCAGTCAGTATTGTCCCGTCGAGCGAGTCCAATTTTGGTCTACACAGAGCTCTTCTTACCAGTAGTGACACACTCCGAGCAACTACTCTGTATTGTCGGAGTGAGCACCTGTAGACGAGCACATGCTTATCGTATGACCAACCAGTCGCTAATGGGGGTGGTCCAGGTCGATCACCTTGATGTTAATTCTGTTTTGGGGCCGTGTTAATCAAACTCTGCTGGATGGCGTGAGGGCTGACGGAAATGTCGTGGTTTGGTGTGCAGCTCCTCTTGACCTCTTTGCTTGTTCCTCCATGTCGTTCGGTTGACCGCCTCTGCTCCATGAGTGTCCGTTATGGACAGCAGATTTCCTTGCCTTGCCTCGTCTTGCCTTTCGCTGTTGACCGAGACTGGTCTCGTCCACCAGAGGCAATATAAATTGCCGGTATACATGTCCATTCATCACACCATTCTCTTCGCAGGAGTGGAGGATAAGGTCTCGAGTCTCTCAAGCAAGACCTTGGCACAACGCAGATTCAAGCACATATTCCATGAGACGCATGCACACTTGACACGGACATGATGGATACCTTCCGATACTCACCTTTGAGAAGTTGCATTGCATTACGCTCTCGTCGAAACCTGATGTCCCATCTTCGTCTCATACATCATAAGATTTGACATTTGCATTACCAATAAGTTCTTTTTTGGCATAGAACCGAAACTCATGACGCAGGAGGAGAAGGTTGGCGTACCATGTCCAAAGACTTAGCAACATGAATTCTCAACTCGAGGGAGGGAGGGAGGGAGGGTTAGCCCTCCTCTTACCAAGCGGCAGGATGTTATCATCTTTGTTCAAACCATGAGCTTTCCTTAATATCTGGAGTCTTTCTGATCCAGCTACCACGGCTATCAGCTCCAGACCTCACCCCTTTACAATACCTGCTTCTCACTGTACTCTACTCTCTGTGATGCTTCAAAAGGCTCGATTGTAAGTAGCGTATGGAGAAGGCTGAGAGTTCCGGGACTGAAGTAATTCTCGGTGCTTGAACATGTATCGTGGGCAGTTCATATCTTATTGGCTGGGAGGAGGGAGGGTTTGGGAGGGACAGATACGCCCTGCGGGTTATAAAGGTTGGGTTCAGTTTCTCATCCCATCCCTTCGATTGACCGGTCTGACATGTCTGGATCTTGCAACTTTATCGTACCATCGCTAGCCATCGAGAGTTTGCACTACCACTCACGCCAGAAGTAGGGCTCGAAGGAATGTGGCATGGCTTGACTTCTGGGAGATGGATTGGCTTGTCCACTCAACGTAAAGCTCATTGGCGGTAGGGAGGGACCATGATAGCCTCGCACTTACTTCGGCATCAATCATCATTGGTTCATGAGAAAGGATCAGACCGGAGCGAGGTTGTGAAGAGTCAAACAAAGCATGCTCGCCGCTGCAGTCGAGTCAAGGAGTACTCCCCCATCAGCTCCTTTGATCATCACCTGCAGATGCACTTGTACGGCGGTGGAAACTTCCGCAAGCATGGAAGGCCCCCCATCCCACCCCGTGTACAAATGTCCGGGACCATCTTTCATTGCAA
Organism: Marchantia paleacea; assembly: GCA_014180765.2. Lineage (NCBI taxonomy): Eukaryota > Viridiplantae > Streptophyta > Marchantiopsida > Marchantiales > Marchantiaceae > Marchantia > Marchantia paleacea. The sequence continues at coordinate 661,709 of MUAA02000138.1, forward strand.
TCTTGTCTTCACCGTAGGTTTGCTGGAGTTTTTTACTGGGCACTGCTGCAAAAAAGGATGCTGTAAAACTACCCGTTCTCCACAGCGACCGTGTACAATTCGCAGGTTCTCCGTGCCCATGAGTAGGTTGGAACCTGGAAGTTTGAGAGCCACCAGATGGATAAACTGGCCATGAAAGTTTTCCATCTTTTCATCGTGTTCATGAGAGATCCTGACCCACTTCTGGTAACGGCCGAATGTACTAGACTCTTCTCGTACAGCGGCAGCAGTCACCAAGATGAGTTACCTACTTTTTCTCCTGTGAATGGATTCCGCTCCTCCAGCCACGAAATCATCCAGAGAAAGAAGAAAATGACAAAGAACCCCCAAAACTCGGTAACTGGTCGTAATCTTTGGGTCGGTGTACAAGATATTCAGCATCTTTCTTGAGGTGGAAGATTCGCCCATAATAATGAAAATGATTGGCACCGAGCGAACACAAGGAGGTCTGGAAACTATACACGGCATGGATTACCTCTGCAATGCGCATTAGAGAGATACGGGCATTAAACCTCAGTGTTCAGGACCAAAATTTGATGGACACGGGAACACTGATTTGAATATTCATTTACGTCGTGCGTGCTTTCCCCTATTATTACTCCGAAAGCATTTCAGACAACGGTTTGTGCGCAACACACTCCAGGCATGGCAAGTGGGCCCCGGTGATCCGAGTCTCCTCGACCTGAGATAGCCACAACTTACAAATCTAGAGTCCAATCCCGCTTTACTTCTCTCGACGTTGGTTGCACGGGAAAGAAACAGGTCACACATCTCACGGAGAGCTCATCAGCCTTTCAGCTTCTGAGACTGAGCCCCATCATCCCCCATCACGCTGTGCCCCATGTGTCCCCGAGCTCCGATTCTCCGAGATGGTCGTCGTCCCTCTGAGAGTGCACGTAAAAATCCGACTGTTTTTTCTGATGGTTTATACTCATGAACTAATGATCACCTTGACCCGTGGTACAGGATCGACCCGGTCCAATCCACTGGGGCTCCTTCGTCAGATTCGCATGTCTGTTCAATGTCACTTAACAGACTTACGAACTATGTTCTTTGGGTTTTTCTGAGGTCATGCATGAGTCGTGTACGTCTTTGTGAAAGGCTGTGTTCGTGTGTTAAAGGTACCTTCTGTTTTTCCTTGGCTCTTAGCGGTGGTAGTGCTTTCTGAAGATACCAGACGACATTCAAGAGAAACCATTGTTGGGACTGGCAGTCCCAACAATCCTTGGAAGGTGAGTATGAAGGGCGTACGAGATATCGTTGTTTATATGCGAGAATGCACCTTTCCCATATTTTCTAAAGGCATCAGTCTTCGAAAAGAGAAATATATGTATAAAGAAAGGTACCAGACCAGTCCTATTGTCTCGACGAGTCTTGTGTGCATCATGGGCAATCATGTTCAAGGTGCAGAATGCGATTCCATTGTTTTATAGATCTCGAAGTGATGATGGGTCAGGACTTACCACGAATTGTTTTGACCTGAGAGACTATTTTTCTCAATGTATACCCACCTTCGCCATGCAACCAGTTGATTGATGTCCTTGCTAACCTTAATAACCGTAAACTTAAGGCTAGTGCGCCTGGATTTCATCACACTATATATTCTTGCTGATCTTGGGTTCTATTTCATATGGGCTTCGGGATTAACCTAACAACTATAATCATGATTTTGTAGGCCTAAAATGAGCTTCATTTGTGCGATTTTTTGCTGCCTCGAGATTTTATTTTGGCATTGACTCCCATCGATCTTCTAGAAATAATATGAAAAGTCTGTTGACTGCGGCTCTAGTATATGTGCGACATTTACTGGGCTCATGAAGTGATCTGCATTCATATTCGCTTTTCTCGATTACATTGTAAGAGCTATGCCTTGCGTCTTGCGTCTTGCATAGGTGTCCATGTGCTTCTCTAGGGCTTAAGCTAGTGACAAATCACAGCGGACCAGCAGGATCATCACCTTCTTGTCTTCTGCTGTAAGCCCAACTGAATTTCTGGATTAGTTTCCCATGGAAGTATATCAACCATAAGCTAGGGTGGCCATGAAGATTGAGTCTATCCATATAACTTTGCGTGCACATGTGCATGTAGACTTCAGATTCCAAATCAAGCGCTAGGTGCATATAAATCCATCGTCTGGGGTTGTAGAAGCTTGCATACTTTAGATACCTTAGCTGGATCTTTCATGCGACGTTGAAAAATTTTAGCACAATATTGCCAGGAACTTTTGATGAATGTAGGGGTACCTTTAAAGCATGAAGAGATCTGAGCAGTAATTATACATACGCGTACGCAATAGGTCAGGATCTAGGCTCTAGAAACTTCCGCTAGATTGTTGAAGGTTCTGAACCATTCCGGATGGTACCGGTGCAAAGAAAGTAGAGAAAGGCATGAGGCGATGTGGCACTTTGGCAGCCAGGTCTCGCTTGCACGAGGGCATACAAATGACCTCGTGCATACACGATCTGAGTTCATGCAAAACTCTTATGTTTGTGTGTACAAAGGGCTCTAGAAACCCCCTTCAAGGAGAAATGTATGGGCTTGTAAGACTGGAGATTATTACTCAGGCTTGGCGTCAAAAGAATCTGTAAGACTATCTATTCAGACCTGTCCACTCGTCAGCTTCGTCAGCGCAGACAAGAACCATACTGTAATACCATGAATCAGCAGCAGATGTGATGACCTTTGTAAACACTTCAGAAACAAATCAGATACAGTCGAGAGATGTCCGTGACTATCACCAGTCCGTCTGACTTCAAGTGTGGAAAGGGATCTTTTGATCGACTCGCATTCGCATCGCGAGACGAGGGAATACGTCCACTGATACCTGCTCACGTTTCCGTCACGTGGGCTCGTCACCTCGGGCACATTTCATTAGGCATTGCATTGTGGGTACGCTTGATCAGTCGACATTATGTTTGCTTCTGTCGAGTTTCGGCACAGGCGCTGAGTCAACTCATAAGTAGTAAACTTCATCTCGGATGAGCAAGGCGATCAAAGAATCAGTTTTGTTTTTTTATCTTCCGCGCACGACCTGATTTACCACCTTCTGCTCTGAAATCAACACACAATAGTTTCGATCTGGCTAGACTTCTTCCCACATTGCCCAATCGAGCGGTAAGCTAGCATTTTACTCGTCCCTTTTGGCACAAAATACATGCGTGTGAGGTCAAGCTGACAAGCAGCATGATCATCTCTAACAAGCCAGATGTACAGAGGTTTCTAGGAAGGCAGTCAACGGAGTCCTGAGTAAAGCGAGAGGAATTTACTCCACCGCTCTGGGTTATTGTGATGAGAGGAAGAATGAGCCAAGAGCCCCGGGTTTCCATCATCGAGAAAAGGACCCGGAACACCAGTAAGGTGGGCCCTTGGGGCTGGATGAGAACTCAATCGGCACATTCCCAACAAAATACTTCAACATGGCAACGAGAAGCTTGATTCATGGAGCCACTGTCTATGTACTTTGAGGACTTTCCAAGCCCAGTTTGGAGGTTGGGACGGACCATTTCCGTGACCTCCGTCCCAACCTTCTCCTTGCTACCACCGTAGCCGGTGCTATCAGGTACTCCGCGGCCAGGGACCCAGATCGTGGGCACTGTGGTTGTGATGGAAACGAGGCCTGAGCTGCTTAACCCTGCTGAAGGACCGAACATTTGTGGCAACCCGATGGTTTCAGGCGTTCATAAGATTATGAAAGATGGTGCCAGAGTTGCAGTTCATGGGCGGAGCCCGGTAGATAACATTTCCCATTCCGGAGTCCAGCAAAGTCCTTGTTCTGGATCTGGACGCAGTAGAATGAAGTCAGGAATACACATCTTCTAAACTCGGTCGCCTGTTGACTCCGAGCCTGCAACTTTGCCTGGCCAGAAAATATCAGATTTTCGAAACACTGAAAACAGGAGCAGGTACCGAGGTAAACGTTTTCAGCTGTAGTCAGGTACGAAGCACACAAGTATCTCAGCATGTTCAAACTGGACGCAGGTGTTCCACCAGAGGACTGACTGTCAGTGGTCGATGCGATGATATGAATTGCAGCAGGGAGGGAGCAGCTCGGCTGACCTCGTCGTGGCCACGACAGTGAGGAGGAGCGTTGGGAACTTGACCTCGTCCACCGCTTTGTACTGCACGGTGATCCACAAGGCTGCACAACGGCGACAGTGGTCAAAACAGAGACATTCTTATCCATCAGAGGAAGCTAACAATCATTGCAACAAGTCATATTTCCTAATTATTGAAAAGTATTACTTCTTTACCGATTATAAAATCCGCCATCGTTCGTTCGAGACAGGAGAACCCGAGAACGACTGAGCCTCGTCAGCACATCACATCACATCACATCATACCTCCTCCAGCAAGATGACTCACTCCCTCCCTCCCTCGCTCCCAGCTACGGTCCGACTCACATTAATTACGCCATACTGTATCTACAATTTGTCATTGCTGGAGAAAGTTTCATTTCAAAGTTTCGCTATCAAAGATCCGTACCAGTCCTTGCAGCTTGTGTTATAAATTTATAATGCAGTATGTCATCATATCACTGTGACTGGGGTGAAGGTCAACACCACCCCACGCCCCACCCCCCCACAACGAAACGAGCAGAAAGGGACTACGCCTGAGAAAGAGTCGAGGGGATAACTCGCTCCTCCTTTAGATATACATGTCATTAATTGGAGCAGTTATGCATTGAACGAGCCACTGCAATCTGTAGGCCGACTGGGATAGAAAGAATGAAAGAAAGAAGCCCATGAAAGGACTGAACTATCGCTGTAGATGTCCTTCACATTCCACTTGTTTATCGCCACAACAGAGACCAGCATTCAAACTAGCCTTAGCTTCTCCTGTGAAGTCGCTCCCAAAAGTAGCTTTCCCAAACATGTCAGTTCGCAGATCAAACCGATCAAGAGATACATCGCCTACTCTACTCTTCCACGATTGTCCCATAAGGCATGTGCACCTAGGGCCAAGAGGATATTGTTGTCCTCCAGTGTAGAGGAAAACTCCACGCACCATGTATCAGACGACGACTAATCCAAGAACCTGATTACTGAATCCCAGAATCTGTCCATTTTACAACCGTCTGAGAGGAACTTTCCAACGGCCTCATGCCTTCGTTACGAAAGAAAGTTGCATCTGCTTGCAAGTGTAGTATCTTTAGGTAGATGCTGTAGGTCGGAGGATATGAACGCATCCTCATTTGTAAATCATGTGCATGTATTTGCCGCCTGTCCAGGCCAAAATTATGCACTTCACTTCGTGAGTGGACCAAGTTCTCCAAAAGGAAGAGTTCAGAACTTCAGAAACGTAATGTCTTTGGCGAAGTCGCAAACTCGAACCTTTTGAGGGATCTGTGCTGCCGCTCTGTGATACACGAGAGGACAGAACATTTCACTCCATTTTCCTCTGCCTGATGCCATCATAAGGAGAGGCACTATTGTGGAAGACACCAGATGTTGGAGAATTCAGTGTTTGGTCAATTATTTTGCAACTTTTGCATCCTCGAAGCGAGGCGATATATTGTTTGATACCAAAACATGGAGGTACAACAAGTGATCGCTATTAAGACGACTACCTATCACTAATTTGATCTGACGGTTTCAATTCGAGATATAACGAAATCAAGAGCAGCCGCCGAAAGTGGAAACATTTTCATATCTTTTCTTCATGACAAGGGAGACAAGGATACAATGGCTACACACGGGTGCGGACAAAAATCAAAATTGGAATAAGAGACATTCCCACGAGTCAAACCATCGCCAGTTTGTTTTGTTTTGTTTTGTTTTGTTTTGGAACAAGATTCATTTTGAGCTCATAAGTTGCCCTTTTGAAATGATTGACCGTCTTCAGGATCTCCAGGAGAGGAAAAAGGTCCAACTCCATTTATCACCGTTTGTCCATTGGTAGTTTACTTATCTCCGTTGTTTAACTTTTCAAATCATTTAAAACTAGATTCGATGTGTTTCCTCTTAACTTGTTATGATCTCGATTCACGATGAAGATATGGTACTTTGTAACATGTGAATCTCTACGTGGAAAATTAGAACGATCCTCGAAACCAGCAAGGATTACCTGAATGCTTTCATCATGTTAGAATTACCCAAGATAAGCTGTGCTGTAAGTGTCACCTTCAATCACGAGGAATCTTTTGATCGTGAGCTGTTAGTTGTTGAATAGATCTCCAACAAAGAAATGAGCAATCTCCACCAAATCAGCTGCCGCTACATAAAAGCAAAAGAAGTGTGTCGCATTTCCCATGCCTTCTTAGAGCTGGTGTTCACGTCTCTTCAGGCACAACGAGACTTTATCATCATCACGAGTAAAATACTGGGTGCATAGTCTTGATTTTATTAATTACCCAATCAATCTGGTGGGGAGCAAGCACAAGAGTATGGAACTTACTTCCTCTAAGTTTGATCCAGCGAGAAACGATTCTGTGCCGACACCTACAGTACTTTCCATCGCATACTTTCGAATCATAGCCATAGCTCTTTGCTTGCACAATGTGCTCGTGAGGTTGCTCAAGTATGCGGTTTGACTTGCTCTACCATTCGTGGGACCACTCACCCACGGTATCTGGAGCTTCTTCCATAGTCTTCGGTACAATTCATGCTTGAATTCCGCGGATGCTATTGTTAGGGTGAGCCGAAAGTTCGTGCATGGATCCAAACCCCGTCCCACATCTTTTGGTTTTGGTCCCGTTTGGGCTTCCTCTTCCGAAAGTGGGGGTCCCCAAGAGCAGTTGCTTCAAGTCCTCCGTGCTCCCTCATCCGACTATATCCGTATATGTTACCCGTTTAGCTCGGCATAGGGGTTGAGTACTAATACTTTGGGACCGAAAGAAGTTCAGCTAGCGTAAGGCAAAGTCCTCAGCTAGCATGAGGACTTTGCCTTACGCTAGCTGAACTCAGTGCTATGTATGTGTTACTCTTGAGCTCAAGTGCTCTTAAAGCAGCTCCTTACCTTTCGAGGTTGGGATATCCAATCCTGTACCAGTACAACTGAATTCTCTTTGCCTTGATTGAAGGGACACCGTTGCTCCCCGAATGGACCTTGAGAAATGAGAAGATTGCAGAGAACTGACTTCCATTCGTAAGCCTGCACATAAGACTCCGAGAACTTTTATCAGTCACTTGTGGAGAATGCTTTGTGATGTAAGAGATGAAAACGAACGTACTCTGGCCCATTTCTTATTCCCATATAAGACGATAGGCCGTCTGTTGGTCAATGATATGTTCCAAAGAGCAGGAAAAAGGAAAAGTGTCATTTCTCAGTAGTACTGTTTGATGATTTTATGCTGACCAGTGAGTTCAGAGTGCGCCATAAGGTCGGAGGTTCTTACCACGTTTAGATTTTCTCAGATTTCGCACCTTCCCGTAATAGCATGTCCACTCGCTCTAGAAGAGGAAGGACACAAACTTCAAAGTGGATGGGATTTCAGTCTCACTCTTGCTCACTTGCTTTGAAAGATGACATACGTTAGCACATCTAGCTTCTACTGGTATACATCGCTTGGATGGCATAATACACATGTCTACGATTATGTGCTGTTGACCTTTCATGGTGGCATAGTACCCCTGGGTAGAGGTGTCAGGGACGCGATCAGAAAGCACTCATGTTCGAGAGCATCATCTCGTCCGCATCTTCCTTTTACTTATGAAAGAACATGCATTAAGCATTAAGAAGAGCCGTACCGTATGGTAGAAGGAAACCTCCAGGGTTTGCCTCTCGGAAGGGCAACCTCTAACTGTCCCTAGCTAGCAAGCTGCGCAATGTATTCCAACAACCAAAGTCCCAGCATTAACTTGGATGCATTGCGCAGAGGTCGTGCCCCTCCGCTCGCCTTCAAGGAGGTAACTGCCAGAGTCCAGACACTGCTACAACGCGACGCTTACAAAGTTGATTACTGTTGATTACATGTACGAAGTATTTCGTTTGCATCATGCTCCGACTTGGCAAAGGTCCTCGACGGCAAGCAGGGAAAGTTGTTGCGGAAGAGGGGTGGTAAGACATCATTCCTTAAGTGGTGGGTCATACACTATCGAAGTCATAATGCCTTCTCCATTCTGAGTAAATCTGCGTTTCGAACCGTGATCATGAGTGGAAAGAAAGTCCTCGGTCGACGGGTCATGTGATCCGATTTTGGCCGCCCTGATCGGATGCATCACCGTGCATCATGCCCGGACACAAGTACCATAATCTCTTTTGAGCAGAAAATGCAAGTCTCGCATAGCGCAAGAATGTTTCCACTTTGTGAGGGATTCTCCACGTGGAGCTAAAATGGGATATAAGCTTCTCATCCACTTTCATGCTGGAAGATACGCAAATAAAACTTGTTACTCTGCTGCTCGAGTTACTCTACTGCTCTCGAGCACCAGCAGCCCAAGGACAATCACGAATATAGACAGTCCGATTGTTTGTGAAACTTACTCGACCTGTCCCCTACCGGTTGTCACCGTGGTTGGATTGTTCAAGGAGCGAGATCTCCATAGTGGGCCGATCTAAGCAACTTATGGGGTTAGCTCTTCTCCTTGCAAATGGTTCAACACGTCCCCAAGGTACTTGGCTTGTCACGATGGAGAATTAGAAACGAGATCTTCCTCGATAATCACACAACTGACCTCTTTTCCTACGTGTTCTATCTATCACCCACACAAGCTGAAGAGGCTATCGGCATCTGAGTTATCGAACCATTATACTGCATCAGAGATTTCAAAACCTCATTACATGTCAAGCGAGTAGAACACTGAACCTCCGAAGTCTTCGCTGCCACAACCCTGTTTCAATGCAGGTTTGGCCCTTTACATGTAAAATAGAGGTTGGTGGAGCACTGAAGCAACCGCTGTCTGGAGTGACGAGTGACGCAAGGTTCCTCTTAACCATCGCTTACACTTGCTGAACCCTGCAGACGATCTGCAGCGACCTGCTTACCAAATTCCACCGACTGACACCGAGCGGTCATGTTGAAGTAACGTACTGGTCAAGACAATGGGATTATGGGATGGAGGGCTGTCCAAGTTCGTCTCTCACGCGGGGGGAAAATATCAACGTATTACTCTACTTCACTGTACTGTATGTAAATGTGAACTAATGAAGTCTGGGTATGGAGGAAGGCCTGCGTGTTGATTGGCTGGGGGAAAAGAGGAGGACCCCACGAATGGCAGTCCAGGACAACGGGATACGATCACAGTTTGATCAAGGTTGCGTACCCACGGTGCTTCTTGTCACACCAGAGGCTGTGAAATCACGTCGTACATTATGATGGACGGATCCCTTACCTTGGGATTCGATGAACATTCTATGGAATATACATTGTGTATTTTATACGTAGAAAGGAAGTTTTGTCCTGCAGTGCTCTCAGGGGGTCAACCACGTACAATGTGTGTGGTGGGTGTGCAGTGCACACACTTGCCTTTCAGACTAGGGATTAATGAACATTCTCTGGAGAGTCGAGTGGTACAAGCTGCATCGCATAAAATTGTTGAAGCTGCTATAGAGGTCTGCGAGGTCTAGCACTGGATTTGCCACCTTCCAGCAGCGAGAGTAGATATACAGCAGCATGACAGACAGACAGAACAGGCAACAGTGATTCTAGGGACATCTGCATCGGGTGGACATCTACAGAGGAAGGGTGGTAGAGCAACTACTTTGAGAGAACACAATTCTACCATCTCACCAACAAAGAGGGAGAGGGTTAGTGATTGCTAGCAAAATGTTAGCGTGTATTTCCTAATAGGGCTTAATACCTTTCTTTTATCTTATCCATTCGTACCAACAAACCTATGTTTCTCGTGAGCTATATATACGAATGAGTGGAGGCAAGAAAAAACAGATAGAGCGGTGAACATTCCTTCAACTTGACTAATGACGGAGTGTGTTTTTACTATGACTTCTCAAGAGATTGAAGTGCAGAGGACAATAAGCCCCACTGGAAGGACGAAGGACATGAAAGAGGCATCATCGCTCCATGAAAGTTGTATGCTTTACAGCATGAAAGGTCCTGCATGTCAGGACCTGTGTTCTAAACCTTTCCTCTCCACCGTAACGCGCATATCCGAAGAAGAAAGCTGAGGGTCAAACTCTCCACGTTTGCATCACTTACTGTGCAGTTCTAAGGCACGGCATCTTGGAGGGAGGGAGGGAAACGGATACATGTAATACACAGTAGATTAGTCGGGCAGAGTGAGGGCGGGTATAGAGGCCCTAGAGCCGAGAATATATGCGCGTACGCTGCAAATGAGGAGCACTGTCGAACTCTGTACAGCGACGACAGTAGGGCCCCTGCACTGTAGTTGTATGAGCTACGGGAGTGTAGTCATAAGGGTAGATCAAAAGCTGGAGAAGAGGAAGACCAAGAAAAGGAAAACACAAAGCAGAGCAGTGCAGTGCAGTGCAGTGCAGTGCAGATCGCTCGCAGCGGTGGGAGACACTCACTCGATGGGCTACAGTCTATAGTAGGTCCAACAAAACTGTTCTAGTGCTACATAGCTACAATCTGATCTTTGGACAACTACACAAGACAGTTGATCACTGGAGGCAAAGCAGCAGCTCCAGAATGATCCAGGCAACGCAGAATCGGGATGATTGACAATTGATTATCTCTCGAGAAACCTCACTAGCCCTGAAGACAACCCCATCAGGACATGTGGACTGCATCCGGTCTCGGTTGAAGGATGACATTGCATCCAGTGCGAAGCTCGGTTGCCATAATCTGGTCAGTCTCGGTCAGGCGGGTACCACCCCTTGGGACGGGGTTCCAGAGCTGAGGGCATGGGCCCTGAAAATATTCTCCGACGACCAAAGGGAGCGAGCCAGCAGCGCGCCGGGCTGAGATGGCTGCAAGGGGAGGGGGTCATAATCCAGACGGGATGGTCGGAAAGGAACAGGAAGTGTATGAGGAGTGGTCTGAATGAACACACAGTGAACCGGCTGGCTTGTAAATCATGGCATTGTTTCCTCAAGGGCGTAGCCCATCTTCCCGGCCAAGAAAAGCACGACTTTTCCAAGATCAACTACAACAACAGTTCACTAGCTGTGCATGTACATGCAAAGCCCTCCTACAGCAGTGTCCCGGCCAATGGACCAGCCCCACTGGCGCCTTTCCCTTCACGTCGCGCAAAAGGCCCCGGAGAACTCCAACAGCCGGAGAGCTCACAGAAGACTGCAGCTGGGTCGGTCGGTCGGTCGGTCAGTGCATTCGAGACGCAACACGGGGAAAGCTGACCGAGAGGTGAGGGAACACAAGCTCCCATGGTTTTGGCTTTGAACATCTGCCAGTGCGGGCACTTGGCAAAATACGTGGTTCAAATTGATGCGCAGCCTGTCGCGAGCAGCAATTATCTGCATGTGATCCACCAGATTCTGCTTCTTTCGCGAGGCTGAAGCAAGGGTCCTCTAGTCCTCTACTTCTTCTGCTCCCTGAGCCCTCCCCCATGTCTAGACTAGACTGTACTTTGTACCGGAGGAAAAAGCGTGATGCGTACTCGACGTGGCTTGCAGGACAGCAGCTCCACTCGCAACCAGGCCATCACGATAGTACAACAGGGTGCACGCAATTTACCGGAGCTTGATCTCTCCGTGAGTCCCTGCCCCATTGGTGCTGGTATCTATATTAACCGCCATGGCAAAAGTCATTGCAGTCCAACAGGGGCCGAGTCTGCTGACTGCGGGCAGATTACTGATGGATGAGCCATAGGTTTTGTCCAAGACTTTAAGCGCTCTGTGAGTCGGGGTACCTGACTAACATGAGATGAATTGCGCCTCGAGGGAGGGGGCCCCACCCGACGGGGGAGAGCGCAGATTGGGGACACAGGCTGGACGGCGAGGTGTTCTCTTGGGTATTTCACTGTTTCGCAAAATCGGGCTGCCTTTCCGTGCTGTGCCTGAGTTGGAACGAAGCGGGGTGGAGGAATCCATCGACTCACTCTAGGGCACCCGGCCACTGAACGACAGGCACGGTGCTAGCCTGGTGACATCATGCCAGCGAATGGATTTACTTATCTAACATTCTTCAATGGTTCTGGATCAGGCGAGGGCCTATGATCAAGTAAAACTCGCAGACGAGCCGGTACAGCCAGTGCCGAGAAAAGTGGGGAGTGAGGAGCGCAAGCCAGTAGGCGAAATCGTTCGTCGACGATGGGTCAGAAGAAGTAGCGGACTGAAGGGGAAGAATAACAGGAAACTTAGTCTGCAGAGACAATCCACGGACACTTGCAATCGGGGAAAAAGTCAAAATGGGCCCCCACCTTGGCTAATCGGCGTTGCCTGCGCTCATGGATAGTACATGAACAGAGCCTTAAAAATCTTCTCTCGCGCTCCGCTCCAAGTAGAGACACTCTGCATCTACCCCAGGCAGCACAGAAGGACGAAAAGGTGTCGGTGGGCAGGCAGAGTAGTGCACGAAATGCACATTTTCACAGCCCTCTAGCATTCAGCTCAGTTTTAGATTCGAGCAGGCTACATGACAGGGGCTGAATGACTCGTGGGCGTTTCGAGACTACTTATACACCCCACTTGAGTCCAAATCAAAAGCTCTGCTGTCTTCGGTTCGTGAACGGACTCAGATGTTCAGCACAGAAGAGATCGAAGAGATAGCAGGAGTTGTGTCTACATTTATAGCGTGTATGCAGCACGTGTAACAACTGGAGTCAAACGTGCATAAAATAAATCTGTTGTTGGTTGTGGTTTTGGCGTAACCATGTGAGATAGCCACAGCTAAAGCCCTGAGAGATACGAGCCAGAATTTCGTTAGGCCTGTAAATCTCACTTTCCTCCCAACTTACATCATCGTCCACATGTGGACGGATCCGCGTCGTGGCCAAGTCAAACTATCGACAGAGCACCCAAGATCCGAACTAAGGCAGCGTTTCGTGATTGGAGAGGAGGCTAACGTCAAGAGTTCGTTAGGCTGTTGATAGAAACTGGACATTCTCCGTTGCACTTCCTGTGGCAACAGCCAATCTAGGCCAAGTTCTAGGTGACCGTTCTTATAATGTTTCGCGAGATGGTGTCACTCGTCCACAGTCAAATTCAAAGCTCTGTCCCACGTCTAGACAATTTCAAATCTCCGAATAGGTGACAGTAGGGACGTGCCTTCGCAGTAGAGTCGTTGATACGAAAAAAAGTCCCAGCGGGTCGAAGATACAGCATAACGCAGTACACAATCATGACAAATTGGATATGACTGACCACGGCCGACGTCTTAAACACATACGTACAGCTAGCTATCTATTTGTTGGCTTGCCCAATATATTCTGTTATCGGAACTATAATTATTGATCGCGACGGGGAAATCCCACCAAGAAGTACTACGGAATTTTAGTAGTGACAAGACAAAAGAGATGAACATTCTAGTTACGCCCAATCTCATACGTGCTAGAAACTAGCTCGGAAGGACTAGGCCACTACTCCGTGAGGGACCAACCAAGACTAGGAATACAACAAACACCACCTCAAAACATACACGCATCTACTGGGAATTGAAGGACTTCCTAAACCCATCACATCACAAAGCACTGCTCGAGAGATCAACAAAATGCAAAATCGAGATTGATGATGAAAGGTTACAGCATATGTATATTAATATATCATTCAAAATCCAGTACATGCCATGGTGGCTTAAACAACTGCCACGAATGAAGACCAGAGAGTCGAACTGCGCAGATACGATGATAACACCATCACCCAATAAGGACAGGCAAGACCAGTTACATGCCCAGTAGGCTCAAGAGCATCAGGGTGAAAATTTGTACAAACAACTCTCCTGAGCAACACAAAGAGCAACACACTCCAGACGCGCACTCTATAGGGGCCACAAGACTCACTGTGCCTAAATTGTCTTTCCTGAGTGAATAGATTGACGGCATCTCCATCGATAATAAGCAGGAGAGATGATTGAGATGATTCTTGCCGAGGTTAGTAAAACTGTAGTTTCAAGCTTTGAGCTCCCATTCAAAGCCTTCCGTGAAACCGACCACATGCTAGTTGCCAGATATGCTATCGTGGTCTGGAAGAAAGATCGCCAGCACGCCGCACATCCCTTTGTAGTGCAAAAGAACCAGAATAGCGTAGGTCTTGGAACTACAGGCACCAATGCCTATCTATCGTCTGGCAAAGATAAGCTGCTTATAGAAATGCCATACTCCCACTTCCTGCTAACAACGGTCTTCAGCGGAGTCTTAGCACATTAGAAAAACACTGGAGGTAGGTGTTCCGGTGAGAAGCAAATGATTTGTAGGATCGCTGTCGGAAACTCAAAAAAGCTGGAGTTGGCCAGGGTTTCTCGGCACCTCACAATATCGGGGGAGGAAAGAAATGTTGTCTGTTCGGTCTGTTGCCTGCACTGCTCGGGTCTCTGCTTGCCGCCTCTTCTATATCGTCTGATCGCGAGCGATTAATCCCAGGGGTATCGGTTGAACATTCCCCGAAATCTTTATCTGCTCAAAAGACTATTCATCTACGACGTTGACGAGCTCGTATTCGACGAGAGACAGATTATTATCCTCCTTAACCACATAATTGGCGGGGTCTGTAACTTCAACCCTGCCCCACTTGTCCACGGCCAGCCGCATTGACCCCTTGAACATGTCGATTTTCGCGTTCCGCAAAACGACTGTCACTCCTTCCTTCATTAGGTCCACTGGAAATCAAGTATCGAAAAATTCGCGATGAGTGTTTACCCACGCACAAAATCTCACACATAAACCCGATCATTAAACCTTGCTTGTTCGAAGATCGCTTCTTAATTCATGCATTCATCGCACATTAAGCCCGCATGAGATGCAAACTCACAATACGAAAGTTTGCCCACTGCAGAGGGCGAAATACAACAAGTGCAGTCATTGCTGGACAGAGTGAAGACCGGATCGAAGATACAAGACACACCGACACTTTGAATCTAAGAACACAAATGCATCTTGGAGAAAATATGATACGAATGCAATGAATCTGCGTCAACGTCATTAGGTCATTAAAGATACGACGGCACCATTAGCGATCACGTCCGTGGAAGCGTCTCATAACGGAAAATCGCGATTCAACAGGGAAATACCTTGTTCGTTCCTGGCTGTGAAGACAATCACACCAGTGTCGTCGCCGACAATACACTCCGCAATGCGCACATGACGAACTTGATTGCCATCAGGGCGGGCCTTCTGAAGGACGAGCTTCGAACTCACGACTTTCACCGTCAGAGTGTGTCCCGCAGTCCCAGGACGAAGTTGATCTACCTTAATGAACACGGGTTTCCTAAGAGAAGAATTAGGTGCTGCCATGTCTTCCAGTTTTACGTTCGGGTCTCCCTGTCTCCACAACAGAGGATCTGGCAGCGAGCAATCCTATAGCAGACTCCGGCGATGATGAATGCTTTGGAGTCACTAAGAACCACCGTCGTACACTCGGCCTCAGAAACCGCTGGCGACCTCTCCGATGCAATGGGCACAATATCACTCGTCGCAACAAGGTACACGAACTCCCCTACCAAGAACAAAGTTGAGGCACGGCTTTCTTTCTCCGTCTCCGCTCTGATCAGCTCCACTCGCCAACCCTACCAAAATCGGCCTGCCTCCTCGACCTCGATCTCCAGCGAGCGAACAAAACACTGCACTTCGTCTAGCAGCATGCACCTCCTCTTGCGGCCCGTCACGAAACTCACCTCTTTCTACGCAGAGGCTGTGCTGTCCTGCCTGAAGAAGCGCGGCCCTTCTTCACCAGAATCACCACCACTTCCACGGCCCCTCTTCCTCCTCCTCCTCGCTCTCCTTTCCTCCCTCTCTTCGCTGCCTGAGCCTCCCCCTCCCCTCCCCTCCCTCCTACTCTCTCTCTCTGTCTCCCTCGCCCTCCCTCCCTAACTTTTGTCCGTCTGTCCGTTTCCTCTCCACCTTCTTCTTTGCCTTCTAGAAACAGCTCAAGAGCGCTTTCTCTCAAAACCCTCCCAAATCCTCCTCCCCTTCCCGCCGCAAAACTCACCACCACCCCAGAACCCCAACCAAAGCTCCCCTCCCTATCTCCCCTTCCCTCAATAAAAGAATTCGCAAAATACGGCCCAAAAACTCCAAATCCCGAACCGATCCTCCTCACTCGCTCGCTCGATCCCACCACCAGGCCTGCGCGCCTTGCCGACCCTGCCTCCCTCCCAACTTCAATGCGCAGGAACCAAAATAAACTCGATCGATCGACCACACCACACGTAAATCACAACCTCCACCACAACCGCACGGCACATCACACAATGCCAACCCAACGCGAGCCCCACTCGCCCCTCCCCAACCTGCGAGCAGCAGCAACAGCAGCGACGACTCCGACGACGACAGACAGATGCTCTCGGACAGACGCACCAGTGCTCCTCCTCCTCCACCCTTCGTCCCCTCCTCCTGCTGCACTCCGTCTGCTCTAGCTCCACGCCTCTCTCGTCGTCGTTCGTCGTTCCTTCTTCTGCTCCTCTTCTCTCGCGCACGGGAGAGCCAGCCCAGCCCAGCGGCCCCAGCCCCTCGCTCACCGCGCCAAAGTTTCAGGCAAAGATGCACAGAGCCACGCTGCGGGCCACCCGCGCCCCACCGCGCTGCCCATCATCAATCGCATCTGTCCTCTTCTCCTGCTCTCTAACTCCCCTCCCGCACATCAAAACCGCCTGCCACGCGGCCTCCTCCCATTGACCAGCTCTGCCCCCTTGTCCCCATGTCATTCTCTTCCTGCCTGACCTCAGGTAAAGACCCCAGGCGCCCCCCTGGGCCCAATTTCGCGATTTATCCATACAAGCCCCGGACGGTATGTTCTTCCACCCGTCCGATCTCTCATCCTACGCCTCCCCGCGGTCTACGATCTCGCTGCGTTTTACGAGTTTCGCGTTCTCTAGCCTGCCCGAACCCAGCAAAAGTACCCCGTTGCCCCAGGTTCATTCCATGCCGGACTGCCCTCCCCTAACTTGGGTTCGCGTATCGAGGCTCTGAATTAAAATTAAACGTCGGATTCCCCGTATCGATGGTACAAATTCTTCCGAACGAACTCATGGCAGACTGGCGCGCCCCAGATCTGGCCCATTATTTGCATTTATAATTGGGACCCGTAGAGACGAGCGTGAGGGTGCAGGGCCCTTCAACAACTACGGTGTGGTTAAAAATCCATAACAAAATTTGTCATCATTTTAGACTCGATTTAGTGTACTTGCTGTGGCCTGGATTCCCAATTGAGATCCGTCAACAACCCTCACGTTTTTGCCCCACATACATGATGTAACTCAACAGAAAATCACGCCATCGCCCTTCACTGTGTGTATTTGTCTTCTTTCTGAAGAACCTTTTACAGTCCAATTTTATTCAGGTCTGTTTCCTTCCTTTGAACTCCATGTGAATATCTAAACCGGGAAGAAAAACATCCTTTATGATATATTTATTGTCTACATGCCTTCGGAACTAATGAATCAAGCACATTCAAGTAAAATTCTGCTCTCATTGAGAACGCTAGATGTTAAACTAGAGGTTCGTTACCATTACCGAGTTATCTAGAAATTCAAGTTTGAACTTGCCATAGATATTAGATCAAATCTATTTTTTAGTTGAAACGTAGACAACCAAGTGCTTTATCGCCATTAATTTCATAATCTTTGTCAGCGAGCAACGCACCAAAAATCTACCAGCTGTTGCTATTGCCACAAGCATATTTCTATGGGCACCAAAGTATTCATCATCCATTCTTTTCCCACAACCAAACTACAGTCTGTGTCATGGTTATGAAAGTTTTTCATCATTTGTTCGTTTGCTTAACTTTGACTAAATATTATGGAGGGATATTGTGCAACGGACGTGTCGAATGCCGAAGCACCTTTCCTTGTGACTTGTGTGATTTACTGCCTCACCTCTAATTACTTTCGCTCCTTACCGCGGATGAATTCATTGGCTTTCTGTCACGCTGTACTTTTCTCTTGATGTACCATTGGATGCTTGAACTGTTGCCCAAGTGCTTATATTTAAGTTATGCTTAGGTGCACAACTTTTTGGCCTTCAGCATTGACATCTTTGCTGTCCATGAGATGTAATTTGCAGACATACCCCGTGTTATTTTGCAATTTTAAGGTACGTGACCAGATTTTTACTGTGATCGTGCAGCCTTCGAATTTCCAAATGGTATCCCAATTGACCTTGCAAACCACATCAACGAATCACTCCGGAAGTTGCTTAGGAAACATATTAGAGTTTTCACCTTATTTCTACAATTATACTCAGTCATAAACCTCTAGTGTGTTCGATAAAAGTGGACACCCAAATCAATGTTAAATCACAGTAATACATAAGGTTCAGAGCTTCTTGGAAAAAAAATTTATTATGCAATAAAAAATACAGATAGTTGTATATACTAATAAAAAACCATAAAAAATCTCAAATAATTAAAAGAAACAAATGATTATGTAGATCTCTTTTAAGCAACATTTGTATCCATATCAGTATGAATACGTGGATATATTATTTTCGATGCAACTATTCTAGATAAGGTTTTCATTTTGGATTTTGTGTGTAAAAAAGAGTTTTTTATTTTCATATTGGATCCGAATGAAAAGAAAAAAAAAATTGAAAAAAATATAAACATTTCATAAATATTTGCAACAAAATAATATTCATAATTATATGATAGATGTAAGAGAGAGACTTATTTATAAAATTGCAAGATTTTTTCAAAAATATCAGCTGAATTCTCCAAACACAAAGAATGACTCATGATAAAAGAAATTGACAAAATATTGTACTGATATATAATTATATTAAGATTAATAAATTATATTTCAAAAATAAGATATAATTGATGAAATGTCTGCAATGAACATAAATAATAAAATATATGACATAACATGTGAGTTTTACTTGCATCTTAAATATAAAAATATTTTTTGTTCAATAAAATAGTTATAAATTTTTAATCATTTATTTATTGCACAAAAATAACCATTAAATTATAAAAAATAAGTTTAAAAATATATATAATGTAAAATCACAAAACAAGATAAGTAAAATAAATAAATAATGAAACAATTTATCAACATGTATAAAATAAATTTTATAATATATGTACATTTTCCATCAAAACTTGTTGAAATAATACTTTTATTTATTATATCATTAAATATTAATCTTCTTTCATTAATTCTTGATATTATTGAAATTAACATTCATCAAGTAGGCATTATTTAGATGTAATCTGCATCATGAATAATCATTGATGGTTAAGTTATTTGTAGCTTAAATTTTCTTTGATATCCAACAACAAGAAGTAATGATATATTAAACTTAAATTTTTTTATTTAATGAGTATTTTTTAAAAAAATTAAGACCAATTTTTTTTAGGTATTAAATATATTGTTAATCTTATATCTTTAAATCTATTATATTTTAACATGAATATTTTTTCATAAATATAAATAAAACATTAATTATAATGAAAAAATCTGCATTACGACCCTCTCATCATAAATTTTTTGTATAAAATATATAAAATTATTGATTTGTTTAGAAAATTATTTTTTTGTACAAAATTTCTTCATATTAAAATTTTAATATTTTTTTGTGATTAAAATCCGAAATAATTTTTATAATAAATGGAATATTTCAAATTTCGAAATATTACTTTTAACTCCTTAATATATTTAATAAGAATCTTTGTTGCTCTAAGCTAAAAATTTGTGGACTTATTTTTTCCTGATGAATAATTTAGGAAATAAAATATGCTGAAAAAGGTGGAATTCTTTGGATATTTTCCACTGTTGATATTTTTTTAATACTTTAAAAGAAAAAAATTGATGATTACTTTAAATATTATGAAAATATGAACTAACACTATGTATTTGAATTAACTTATTTTATTTATGATGTAATTTTACGTTGTTATATTTTTATATATATAACTAAGATATAATTAATTTGATGTTATATTTTATAAAATATCTAATATATATCTTTATTAGGCGTTCATTAGGTGACCTAAAGATCATATTTCCTGCTTACAATACTTTTGATTTTTATATATATATATATATATATATATATATATACACACACACATACACATTATCATATTAAATGAAAGTATATTTTCAGTTTTTTTCCAGATTTCCAAAATTTATAATACAAGCAGTTCAAAATGTTTATTAGATCCTAATCAATTTTAATCACAAATTGATGATTCCTTATCGTTAAAATAACTTTAAATGATTGGAGTTAGAAGATTTTGTGGAGGATTAAATTTTTTCTATGAAACATTGATAACTTTCTTAAATATGATCATTTTACTTTTGAATAAATTCTATTTTAGGCTGTTATTGATTATTTCTCACTATGTAAATAAATTTTTTTTCCAATGCATTAGGAATTGGTTTTGATTATATCTTGTGCCTGGAATCAGTATTTTTTCCCATCATTTATGATGAGATATGAATATAAAACTTTGGTCAGCCTTATACGTAATATCGATCTAATTTTTTTTATTCATATTCGTGAAAAACTGACTGTTCAATTTTTCTATACTTTATGTTTAGTGTGCCCCCACCTAACACAATGGTCACCATGGTTTCAAGGTTTGATTGTCTTTGAATATTTAAAAATATCTGAATTACAAAAGACATTGGGTGGATGAATTATACTTTGAAGTAGAATCGCGTCGAAAAGTTTAGTGTCGAGACTCAAGGGATGCAAATAAGTGGTTGAAGGTATAGATGTTTTCATGACGTTTTCCGCTTTAAGAACAGCAAATAGAACCTTTATGATATACCACTTAGAATAACTAATTTTGGATGTTGAGCGATAAAGTAAAACAATAGGAGGGGCTAGACCAGCAATCCAAAAAGTTTACTTTTGAAACCCAAATATCCATTCTCCTAGAAGAAAGTAATACTTTCAAATATATAAACATTTTCATTTTGGAAAATACGTCACATTATCATCTTTCACAGGCGTTTTGAACGTTCGAATAGCTTTATGTCTTGATCATGCAAGTCTTATTCCTTGCTCAACCCATCATCATATCTCCCACAAAATGGAAGATGCAGGGAATAAAAATGTGATGCAACCACATCAACTGAGGTATTAAGTAAAAGACAACTCATGCAAGAATAGAACCAATCAAGGGGCCAAAAGAAAAGAAGAGAGCTAATTTCTCTTGTGAAAAATTACTATATTTCCAAATGCACATAATGGTTTGATAGTCTATGATCTATTGATGCAATAGATCATAGACTATCAAACTATTATGTGCAATATGTAGAAAAGATCACACTTAGATAAGGATCATACTTGACTTATAAAACATACTCATGTTAAAATATTCTATCGCATATATAAAATTGAGAGCATAATATAGGAGCCACCAAGTCTCAACTACCAAAAAATATTGATGGTCACATTCCTCCATGGCAATTAGACCTATGTCTCCTCAAAAATCAAATCTGATGGGTAGCTAAAGTACCTCAAGGTGACTCCTAGATCCCAAAACCAAATACATAACCACAAATTTGAAAAACTATTCTATCAAAATCAGCAAGTTGAGCCATGAAAGAAGAAGTAGGTGGTAGAGAGATATGATGGATGCCGTGAGATACATGTGGATAAGATATCCCACACCACTTGAGTGTTTCCCAAATATGATAGGTCGTTTATGTGCAAAAGATCATGTAATAGAGCCTCATCTAGGTAGCATGTCACAAAATCCTCAGTATCCAATGACATTCGTTAAATCCCAAGTCCATCTCGAGTAACAAAACACCCATGTGAAAACTGAAAATAAGGAGAAAGTTACGATGGAGACCAAATTTTATACTTGATACCTTAACTCAAAGCCCGACTAGAGCCAGTTGGGTCATAAAGTGATAAAAAATAGCAACAATGTGACTTTGAGATTTGACAATATATGTGTCATCTTCGAAAGATGGAAAAACATAACCGAGTGCTAAGGTGATGGTATTTAAGAGAGCCTAAGAGTGCACCATAACAATTAATTATCTTCTTAAAGGATCTCCTTGAAGTGTATTAGTCGCTAACTTTAGAATAGTGAATCCCTCTATGGTGTGGCAATGTTGATTTTAATAAAAATTGTGGGTACTATAGAATAGTTTGATATATGGAACCAAATTTGCTTATGGTTCTCATGCATTTTGTCACTCCCTAAAGATGGCTAAACCTAAAACACTATTAAAAGTATTTTCAACTTTTACGTACATAACTATCCAATTGGGTTGCAACTTGAGAAGAGCTCTAATCCCAAAAGTGATTGACTCACAATCTCCACGTGTCAAAACTCATAAGCGATGAGGAGAAAGATACTTTTGAAAAGGTATGTGAAGTTGAAGAACGATAGTACAACTAACCAAGCACAAAAAGATCTCCCAAATAGCAATAGATCAAAGTGATCTCATGTCATTGGTCATTACCAACAATCTACTAGCATTTAGCACATGAGCTAGTGACGTAGAAATCTCACAACGTGCCACTTCTGCAGCGATATGAAATAACTTTGTAAATCTTGATGAAGAATCTTTTGGATAGAACATGATCTCATATGCTCATACTTTTTTTTAGCAGTAACACATCTTAACACCCCCTTTGAACACCCTTCATATTCTTTTGATGTTCATGATAATCTATATGTTGTTATATAGAGTCCTGGCAGGATCACATATCTTGGGTCCCATGCTTCTCAATGTGATGTGCTATAGCTGTTGCTGCAAGCCACGTTCCACAAGTTCGCGATGTTGAAATGTGTGAGTAGACCCTAAAACTGGAGAGTATATTATTTAGACATGGACAACTCCCTATATGAAGACTGGCCGAACTTAGCTCAAGGTAGCTCGAGGGTATGAATTCCTTTGGAATTATTCCTGATTCAACTGAAGGGAAACAAATCCGACCTTTCTAAAAGCCACACTGATCGCATCATCGACGTCCAACCTCAGTTTCCAAGAATGTTTATTTGCTACTTGCAATGTCGAATTAACAACTTATGTGATTCAAGCTAACGAATTTGCAAATTCGAATTCGAAATTCTTTTATCATTGGTCTCTTACCTTGCGATGTTATCTTCCAACTGAAAAAAGGTATTCACAATGAAGCCATTTGCTTCTGCATGTGTTTATGCTCTAGGAATCCACTGATCCGGCTCCTGCAAAGAATTCGGAATCTCTCAAAACACTAGAGTTGAAAGACTGGGAATCTTTACTCCGCCATCGTCCTCTGCCTACAAATTAATGTTCCTCCACCATCTTTCGTGGGCATGTTACCGTCAGCAATCAGATCAGGAGTTGCCTCAATGAAATTTGCAAAGACTGCCCCACAATTAAAGAACAAATAGTAAAAAACATTGAACTGTTTTCTTACATACTTCATCCAAATCAGAAAATAATTAGTGAAAATGCAGATAGGTCCATGACTCCTGCCCTCTCCTTTGGCACCAACTTGTGAAGAATTGGCGGAAAGTCATCATATGCACTTGCATTTTCAAGATCCCCAGCTCACATTGGGCCAAAGGTTGCAACCGGAGTTCAACCACTGAACCAAACCATCTCATGTAGTGGTCTTACCCGTTGGATAAGTTACCCAGTTATCTGGCCCGGCCTGGGCCTACGTAGTACATTCTCTTCCTCTCCAGTTCAAACCGCGGTAACAAGTAAAGCATCATCACAGTAGATTCTTGGCATTATTCAAAATAGAGTCGCTCACGAAGTGGCAGATATCCGTGGAGCATAAAAGGTCCTGTAGGGCACAAGGATAAGCACATTGGCACCTAGAGCTTGGAAGGATAACCTAGGTCGACGAGAGGAGCGGATCTGCAGCGGCATACAAGTCAAACGGGAGGTATAAAATTGAAAACAGGAGATGGGAAATCAAAATACAGCCCATTGGCGAACCTATTTTTAGCCGGAGTTGTGTCATCCTCTTCCAAATGTAGAGTGTCTTTTAGAGGCGAAGCTGCCAGCGGTATGCGGACGGGGCCCGGTCATCGCGCATACTAACATACCGGGTCCACCTCCTCCCCTGAGCATGATGATGCGCCCGGCCCGGGCCACTCGGGCCGATTGACCGTTCAAACTCTCACTCACCGTATTTCCGGCATCGCAATCCTACTCGGGGACACCCAGCGACGAACTTTCTGTCTGTTGACATGCGACGCGAGGTCAAGGTTCACCGTGTTTCATCTCTTTTTTCACGATTTTCCCGTCGGATACCGCCATGTGATCCAGCCATAGAGAGAATCTCCAGTTCCTCATATCCAAAAGTGCGGCCTTTAAATAGACAGAGAGAGGATTACTGAAGAATCGGTTATCCAGATTAAATTGTTGATTCCTTACAGTTGGTTGGTTGCATTCTGGAGCATGTAGCATGAGTCTCTGTTACATGGGGTGTTACTAGTAGTTTAGTCTAAATCCATCCTTACACTTGTTTCTCGCCTACGAAAATCCCTCCACTATAAAGACAAACGCTTGATGTGCTTTAGATTAATTGCTATCGTGTCTAATTCATGCACTGAGGTGATCCCTGTTATGTTTTTTGAGTAATTCGTAATGCATGACTTGGGCATCGAGCACAATTATATTTTATACTGGTTTTGGAACGAAGGAGTAGATAGCATATGGTAGAAAACATCAGTTTTGGGGTCTCCCACTATGCGTAGGAACATGACTTCAAGTCAAGTCGTACTCCAAGCATTGCTACCGATGAGATTGAATATTTAGTAACTCAGTGAGTCTAACACTACCTTGTTTCTGACTTTCTACACTTTTGCTTTGTACATTATATTGTGTTTTTCATCATGGATTTTCATTTCTTTGTCACATGTAAATACTATGATGAAATTTGTGGTATACATTCATATAATTCATTCCATGCACATTGATGAGTTCAACAGGACATCCACACATATACAGCGTATGTTACGGTAAGCTCTGCAACAGCTCAGCCCTTAGTTCCATAAGGAGTCAACTCTTGACTTGCTGGCTCGTCTCACAGTACTGGATTCGGGCACAAGTTGGGCTGATATCACCAGTATAACTGAATAAAACCTCATTTGATTTCGATTAATCCTAATAAAATCGTAATGCTGTAGACCTGCTGCCCGCGGGGGAAAAAACCTCATTTACGAGCGACAATATAAAATATTATTATTCGTCTACTTATATTGCAATTAATATATCTCGAAGCAACCAGATATTTCTTAATTGCGGCGATCTATTAGCTGACGTGTGGGACCTCAGCTGAGACTACGGGTCTAGTCTCGCCCGTGACAAAAATCTCCGATCGTTGTGTTGTTCTAATACCCGCTGCTTCTGCCGCTTGACGGACTTCCGGAATCATAAATGCGGAGGGGGTCGTTAGTAGTCCGAGTGGCAGGAGGGCTCTTCATGACAATGGCGGCTAACGAGGCGGCCATGCCACATGGCAGATGAAGGGTCTTGCAGCTTTTAATGAGATTGGATATTAATTAGGCCCATCGTCGTCGTTGCGCTCTGCCTTTTACTATCTCGGTTGCTAGATCTGGTGATCTGACGATCCGAATCTAATGTCCCTTGTTTCCAGCAGCCTGTGGTCATCGATTCTGCAAATCATCGGCTTATGATTTATGTCGGCTTCTAGTGTCGAGAAAATTCTCTATTCTCTCCAAACTTCGAGAATGTTGCTCACGTCGGATGCATACCATCGGACGGTACCGACCTCGTAAAATAGCGACATGTGGGTTTAGGTTGCCTTGACGAGGGTTACATATTATCGGCTGTTAGTATCGTTGCAAGGTATGGTTTGATGTATGAACGAGCACTGAGCTTACTTGGGAGTCACGTATCCTAGCGCGGAGCCAAGACTTAAACTAGCTATGAGTTGGAGACCTTCTTTCAAGTTACGTTTTCCATGTTTCGTACAATTTAGTGGATACAAGCGCATTTCACGGAATTCAGTTAGAGTTAATGTGGAGCCATAAAAAAATAATTATGGAGAGCACGTGTAATTTTATGGTCGATCTATAAGGGTACCAAGGTAAAATATTGAAAGTTTTGATAGACAATAATTCTGTTTTTTTTATATTTGATAGACAACATAAGTCTTTATGGCTTTATTATTTGGTGTGGTACATCAAGATATAGTTCAAACTCTAGTTCTGGACAGTCCGCCCTAAATGTAACGATGCCTTCAGCTAAAATCGTGTATCATCATAGATCTTCAAAAAGATTACAGTACATGTCTATTTGGGTCCATTGCAAACAGGGTCTAGAGGGTTCATGATATATTTTTACGGGTTCAGGATAATTCCATAAGAATTTTTATGGACTAGGGGAGAAAATTTTACGGGAATCTAAAATAGTACCCCTTAGATTAAGCAGCATCGTTCAGATTTTACATTTTGAATATACAATAGTAATGAGATGATGTCTTTTCCAGCATTGGTGAGATATCCATAACCTTTTTTAATTTCCTATCATGAAACCCCCTATTCTTCACATGATCTATTTTATTGATCTTAAAAAAAGCTGTAACAAAATAATATTTATTATTCTATTATCTACTCCACAAAAGCATGTACAAAGTAAGTTTTTGGGCATGCTAATTGTCCGCAATTCTTTTAAAAATCTCCTTACACAAACCTTAAGCCCCATAATTTGACGGTTTAGTCCCTTTTTTTAAGATTACAAAATTTGAGTTCATGGTCTATCATCTAATTCATTCAACATATTTTATAATATATTTAATAATAGATATATTACAATCAAACCAAACCCTTTCTATACTATGGACAATCCAAATTCATATACTAGTTTATCTTTATCATACTCTCCAAGAATCAAATTCAAACTACAATGCCATGTAATCATATTCAATCTCTACATGGAATAATATTTCAATCTCTACCTTGTCATACATATCACATCATAACATACTTTGCTGTTACATCAAACATCACAATATATAGATTATCATACATCAACATAAGTGTAACACAATAATCTTTTTTACTCTCAAAACGTCTACAAGAACACTTTACTCATAACATAAATAATAATAATTACAATTGAGCTAAATTCACTTTGAGCTTCAAAGATTTCAGATTCATGCTTTAGATTATTTCATCATAGCCACATTCTCCAAGTCTCAACTTCAAAAACTATCCTTTAAGGAGTTTTTATTTGAACTCTATCCTTAAGCCATAGCTATTCAAACAACACTATCGATCCTAATTGCACATAACATAAAAAAAAATGATAACAATTGAGCTAAATTCACTTTGAGCTTCAAAGATTTCAGATTCATGCATTAGCTTATTCCATCATAGCCACATTCTCCAAGTCTAAACTTCAAAAACTATCCCTTAAGGAGCTTTTATTTGAACTCTATCCTTAAGCCATAGGTATTCAAACGGTACTATCTATCTTAATTGCACGTAACATAAAAAAATGATTATAATTGAGTTAAATTCACTTTGAGCTTCAAAGATTTCAGATTCATGCATTAGCTTATTCCATCATAGCCACATTCTCCAAGTCTCAATTTCAAAAACTGCCCTCTAAGGAGTTTTTATTTGAACTCTATCTTTAAGTCATAGGTATTCAAACGGCAATATCAATCCTAATTGCACTTCAAGTATGAATAATGTTATCTTCACTATCTAATTACAATATTTGCTTGTGCTTGAACACATATACCTAACTACGATTGCCATTACATAAGTCATGATAATTATCGTGTAAATACTTATTGCATCACAATATATATCGTTGTCAATTAAACATGACAATACATTGATTGTCATACAACCAACACAAGGATATCACAATCGTCTTCCTAACTATATGTTAGGTCCCTCTAACATTAGATAACATGATATGCTCTTCATGGATCTAATATCAAGACGATGGATGCTACAATGCATCCTCGTTAGTCGCATGTCTCCAATCCATATCATGTAATGGTCAAATTAGCTTGTTTGCTACAAATCACGTCAAGTACATCTTCATGGCCCCTTGGGCATCATATTGAGAGGAGATGTCAAACATAACATATATCATACTCTTGAAGAAGAATAAAAATCAACATACTGGTTCTCAAAAAAGAATCACTTACTGGAATATCCACCAGCTGATCCACATAACATACATCTCAAACCTATATGCACAATTACAACGCTTGGATCCATAATACCATCAATGTTTGGAAGGTGACATGACACACAATTATGCACATGATTCTTCCAAACCACACCAACATTGAAACTCCAAAAGTTTAAACTTCATATATTAGTAGATACGTGCAACTAATATAACATCTAATATGATCGATGCACTATGGTGCAAATATACATAAATATTAGCATAAAATTTACAAATTAAAGATCTATATCCATCTCCTTAATGAAATCATAACGTAAAATATCTCTATGTTGAACAATAGTTACGTTATTAAATATCATGGGCATTACACTACAAACAAGTAATTTTCTAAGAACACATCATAATCCAAACATCAAGGTTATTCAAGTATTCTGTTGACTCTCAATGAATAGTTGCAGTTAAGTCTCGATCTCTATCATATAAAAAAAAATATTATCAAAAGCTGACTCTCGATGAATAGTTGTAAGAAAGTTTGGATCTTTATCATATAATAAAAAGTATGCTTAGAAGGACATTAGAGATGCTTTCTGACTAAATCGATAGTCCATAACAA
Organism: Marchantia paleacea; assembly: GCA_014180765.2. Taxonomy (NCBI): domain Eukaryota; kingdom Viridiplantae; phylum Streptophyta; class Marchantiopsida; order Marchantiales; family Marchantiaceae; genus Marchantia; species Marchantia paleacea. The sequence goes on from MUAA02000138.1 coordinate 690,415, forward strand.
ACCACAAAAGCATGATATACTAATTTACTAAATGATCTTTCCCCAAGCCAAACTTCTCAATCATATCTTCATCGTTTGAACAACTTTCTCCACTATACTATTAGCCTCAAGATGATCTTGAGGTGGTATAATGATCAATCAACGCTCAATCATACATTGTCTAAACCTCTTCCAAAATCTCATTACTCTAGTCAATCAATTTTTTTGTTGGTGCATCAAATCAATTTAGCATTGAAGCTAAGAACGCATAACTTTTTCCCTCATTTGACTTATCGGACAATACCATTAATTCAATCCAATTGAATAAATACTCCACCATGATCAACACATATCAATGATGTCATACAATCAATATCAAAGATCTTGCAAAGTCCAAGCTCTAATGATAATCAAGTTCCATAAGTTCAAGTGTATGGCAATGAATAATGCCCATACATGATCACATATCACACATTTTACCACAAATTGATGCATCTTAGTCTTCATACCTCTCCACCAATAATAAATTTGGAGTAAACTATATATCAATTTCACTTCAAAGTGACCTAACTCCTAATGAGCATGCTCTTTAAGATGAAAGTGACATAACACAAATGATATTATCTTCCCATATGCAAAGAAAATGTCTACCTTCTTATCTACACTAACGAGCTATTTCTAGAACTCCATCTTGCTGCTTGGCATTAAAAATGCCCCCAAAGCACATGTTCTAAGATACTCCAACACTAACATGTGATAATGGATATTTCGCTTTATTATCAAACCTTCTTTAATATCAATTTTTAAGTATAACATATTTATTCTTTGACCAAAGTGGTATATCACATAGCTCTCAAAAACCAACATACTCAAAAAGGCAGATGCATGCCAATTTGACATCATTTCCTCATCACCATAGGCTATTACAAACTCCTTCACCTAATCATCATGTTGGATAAATACATGTCCCAAATCCAACATACTCAAATCAATATGTACTTGAAAGAGACGACCTCTCATTTGTCCCTTCAAAATAAGGACGAATGTCAATCTTTTCTTGAGCTCAACAAAAACTCTTTCATGTTTATCTCCCCAATGCCATTCTTAATCTAGCTTTGTCATCTTTAGCAATAGTGCTAAAGCCTTGCACATATCAGCGATAAAAATTTGCAAATCCAAGGAATACTCGCATCCTATTCACATATGAGGATTGCAATTTACACAAAATTGTCTTCACCTTGATTTGTTCAACTTCAATCCTCATGGGTATATGATATAACCTAAGTGCTTCACATGCTCTTTGAGTCCATGAGCTATCATTTTCTGAAATATCTCATGCAAATATTTCTCATGCTCCACTAATGTAGGACTATATATAAAAATATCATAGATATAGACTTGTGCACAATCAAGTATGGCTATGATCCTATCCATCATTCTCTACAACTTAGCATATGCATTCTTTGAACCAAATGGTAAGAACCTCCACAAATACAACACATCATGACAATGTGAATTAATTATTCAAAACATTTCACCCTCATCTCAAATCTGAAATTGATGAAATCATGCTCGTTAATTCAATCTACTAAAAAATATTGCATGTCTAAGGACATTAAAAATCTCCTTAGGTGTAGAAATAACATATTGATCAGATTTCATCTATCGATTGATAGATCTATAATTATCACGCATGTTTCTACATGTATAATTGCCATGTATATACTTCTTGATTTACATCATCATAATAAAGACACACTTTCCATATGATATCTCCACTAATCTATACTCTAGAAGATCTTGATATATACTTTTGATGAAATTTCTTTTCATATCATTGTATCAATAAGGACGACGAAAAACTAATGCATCAATTGTCAAGTCAATGAGTATACAAGATTCCTTTAAACATCCTAAATACTTCATAGTGAAAGCGAATAAATTTCTGAAACTCCTTAAAATCCTCCACACTACATGTCTTTCTTCTCATGTAATTTGGGCTAAATCTCAATATTCCAAATCTCATCTCCTTCTAAACTAGAGGTAGAAGACGTAGTATTTTGTTGCTAAATGATAACCTCTTGGGAAATTTTTTTTTACTATCTCATATAAGGATCCATTAGCTTGGTGTGAACAACTCCAACCGTACTCACAGTAACCTCTTGAGCTCTATCATAAAGCTATGTAGTAGTAACCACCCCTTGATCCACGCAAAAAAATCTAGCCATATAGATGTTAACTCCACGTCTCCTTCTCTAACATCTCAATAAGACCAAGGATGAGGGCTTGAACACTTCTTGACCCTAGTTTTTGCTTCCATCATCTTGGAAGTCAAAGAGCTTAATTGGTCTTGTAGTCATATCTATGGAGGGCATGCGACTCTACTTGGCCAATTCAAGACTCACAATCTATGTCAAGAAGTTTATGTCCATAGCCTGATCCAACATCTAATGTTGTGATGCATTCGACTATGTAGTTATTATTCTAGTATAAGTACAAAAGTCATAGCTCGTTCTCTCTCATCAACATTTGATTCCACCAATCATTGCAAGCTAGAGTCCCATACAAGTCTAGATCTTTCTTTTATGTAGGCATAAGAAGTTAGATTACTCAACAATATGGGTAATGCATGTCTTGGTTTTCCTACAAGGTTCATCATTGCAATGGATGACATGTTAACATAGACCACTACATGAAAGTGTCTACCCACATCCAAAATACTTTTCACTAAGAGGCTGAGTCCTTCCAATAATTAGTGCTAAAGCCAATAGAGTATAATGTTGCATCACCTATCTATACATCGTACGATTTAACAAATGTAAGAACATCCCATTGTCATAGGAACATTACTTTGCTTTTAGAATGCCTGAGCTCCTAGTTGTAGAAGAATCCTCCTTACCCTCGTGTGAGTTGATACTCTCTCATTCTTCTCCTTACTATTCCACATTTGAGTTCATTGCAACCGGTAAAATTCTAACGGAAGAAGATTATGATACTCAACAATTTGACCAATAACGCTTGCCCAAACTTCATAGATTATTGCTCTACAACCTTCTTGTACTCTCAAAAATTCTTGTTATGTTTCTTTCTTCCAGATCTCTCAGAATAATTATCGAGTTGTACACTGTATCACAAGGTGATATCCAAATATATGTGTACTTAAACCATCACACATCCCAATCTTCCACTCCAATTGCTATCAAATTTCATCAGAAGTTCACATATCATCCAAGCTTCAACTCACAAAAGTTTTATTCATGTCACTTTTCGTTAGCAAAGTTTATGATTGCTGAACTAACTTCGTGACAGTTAGTGTAATCATACAATTATGACCGTATGCACCAACTTCAAACTATCATTCTGTACTCAAAACTCATTCAATCGAGCTAAAATTTCAATACAAATAGATAAAATGAACTAGTTCCACTAAACATTATACTAGAAGTAATAGAGATGTAGTTTGAGACCAATATTATCTTCAAAGCTCAATCTGATTAGGAGGTTCATGCCAAAATTCATGATAATCGTTCATCAACAAACCCTTCAAATACTGGAATAGTTCCTTCCAAGCCATAAATGGACTAAACAACGTAGTGTTGCACATCTACTATAAATTTGCATAATGAATTATACACTTGGATGAAGTCATCCAACTGGATGATGTCCACCACATCAGAATATTGTATGGGACCCTTGGTGGCCCCATAGATATCCTATATATCCCACAACAATAGTGTGGGAACACACTCCAAGATATCAACTAGCTCATATGTCATTCTCTCACATAAAATCATTTTTTAACAACAAATCAGAGTATTATGTGAACCTCAATGGTCATATAATTCTAGGTGTATCTACTTTGAAACCTCAAGAGAACTCTAATATGACATGAATGGAACATGAAACCTCCATAACTATATTAGCAATAGATCCCTACAGGAACCATAAATTACAACGGAAAATTTCATTACTATATTAGCAATAGGTCTCCAATCGGAACCAAAAATCATAACAAGATATACTAGAGACACCACAAGGTGCTAACACAAGGACAATCTACAACCTACCATCTCCACATGCACTCACCAAGTCTACATGTATGAAACATAGATAATCTGATTAGTCTTTAAATTTAGCCTACTATCAATAACACACAAGAGTATTAACACTACATACAAACAAACATGATGCACAAATAGTAAACCAAGATGGAGGTATATATCAATCACAAGAAAAAAACAAAATTCTCCATCTCATAAACATTCATCAAAGGGACCAAACCAACCCAACCTAGAATAATATAGTTATAAAAGAGCAATAAAAAAATACTAAAACTCAGTTTTGGAGTCAATATGTTATCCAGATTGATAATATGACTTTGTTGATTTGGTTGTATAAGGCATTGCCCTTAATTAACTTTTTTTCAATTCATTATGTCTCTCAATTTTATTTTTGACAACAAATAGTATTTGTAACTTATGTGGGATTTCAAAGATCTTTGAATTAATTTTGGACCACTCAAAGGACAAATTTTGCAATTATGACTTTGTTAACCTTAGACTTGATTATGTGACTGACCTCTATATTCTATGCTAGTTATTTTACATATATGATCCCACAAAATTTTAGATCAAATAGACACTATAATACTATAGCACACTATTCTTATTATCGATTCGAAAACTTTGATACAACAATTCTTGAACTTTGATTGCTTTTATTCAAAATCTTTTTCAACACTTTATATCTTAAACATCCAAGCCATTATAAGCATTGACTCACTTGATGAATTTCAGGAGTGCTTACGTCTTCAAATTCTTGATTCAAAAGTCAACTCCCAATTTGAAAAAATAAAAACTCAAAATCAATCACACAACCTTCGAATTGCTTCTACGTTAGGATCGTCATAATGGTCTTCATTCAATCAGCGACGTACACACTCAACAACAACTAGATCCAAAATCCAAACTTGTCAAAACCTCTTGAACACTCCAAGAACTCACAATTTTCACCACAAAATCAAATTGGAGCTTTGAATTAATATTTATTATTTTCAAAATATCCACAAAAATATTCTACTCATAACCATAGTAGAAAAGAGATATTACACTCGAGCCAAACCCGCTTTGAATTTCAAAGAATTCAAGTTTTTGCATTAGCTTGTTCCATCATAATCACATTCTCAAGTATTTAACTTTGAAAATTACACTCCAATAAAGCTTAAACTTTATATTATATTATATTTTTAATTTAAATTTTATTATAATTTATATGAAAAAATAAGATAAAAATAATAATTTATTGTTATTTTTATGCTTAAAATGAAAAAATATAATCATTACTTTAAACTAAAAAACTAAACAATAAAATAAAATCTGAATAATAATTTTTGTCTTATAATATTTTATTTAATGCAATCATACTTGATGCTATGTGATAATATCATTATCATTATTACAAATGAATCAACATAAGAAGAAAATAATTAATTTTCAAGTTTATTTTTTAATAATATTATGATTTCATATAATTAATTAAAAATTTCATTTTTTAAAATATTGAAGATAAATTTTTTCTTAAAAATTTTAACATCTTAGCCATAAATATTGTGTAAAAATAAAAAATAAATTTATGAGTACATATAGTTGAATGTGACAATATAAATGAGAAATCAAAACTACTTGAGTATGTTGACATTAAGAACTTAAAAAAATTTAAATATATCAATATGATTAAATATTTATATGTTTTAGAATATTCTTTTTTAAAGTGAATAATTGCTCCAAAATTATTGAAAATGAAAAAATATTTTTATTTAAAAAAATTTCAATGTATTTATACTATTTTCAAAATTTTTTTTTTATTTTTTTCTTATTAATGAAATTAAAAAAAAGTTAAATATGGTTCAACAACGAATAATATGTGTTTACAAATTTTTAAAATTGTTCATAAAAAATAACTTTTTTTATGTTTATACAATTATATTACTTTTATGTTCTGGAGGTGCATTTATCTAGAAAACCAATCGATTGGTTTATTAATTCAATTCCATTTTATTTTCTTCATAGAATTGAATGCAATGCGTATGGACTTCACACAATGTTGCAAACTAGAATAGAATAGGAAATTTTTTTCGGATATATTGCTGTATGATAATAGTAAAAGAAAATGATAGTTCTTAACACATACGGGTAAAATTTCTGGTAATTATAAATGATTGATAATGCAACATACTTTACAGGAATGTTTGTGTGTTGGTCTGGTCCTCTGCCGGTTTCTATTCTATGGAGGGTTCAGAGGAGTTTTCTAACAGTTTAACTTTGAGATTGACCCATTTTCTGATGAGATAGTCCACGTTCATGAATTTCCTGCTGCCCTGGGAAACACTGAAATCTTGGAAGCCAAGAGATGCATCTGGCTGACTTCCTGTTCTTTTCAATGAAACCATCAGCAACGGAGCAACGGACTCCCAATCTGATTCTTCACGACCGATGGGTGAACATGCTCGTCCGCGAAATCTGAGCCTGAAAGTTTTGGACATGACCATGTGCTACGAGGAGGTTTCTCATCACCATACGTCGCGTCTTGCTGTCTTTGATTTCGTGTTTGGCAGTGACAGTCGAAGACCCAAGGATCCATGTTCTGGAGCGTAGTGTATGACGTATTTTCATCGCGGAGCTACCGACCTTCTGAATTGGCCATTTTATGAAAGTAAACGATGCCTTTCAGGTGGGCAACACGATTGCGCATCAAAGTAGCACTAACGTCTATGCGCGTGTTGGAATCGGAGTTTAACGCGTTAGGCACGTGAGGGTTGCCATCTGAGATTGCATCGGTGCGCAAGCATCAACCGACGGTAGTCCTGTGGAGGCTCGACCCACCCAAACTGTTACTACTCTAAAGTGTAAATTCCTTAGATTGTTACCCTGTTATCTTATCCTCGACTTGGAACACGGTGTAACTGATAGCCTCAAATGCAGAAATTATGAAAACATATTTACGTATGAACTTCTTTGAGAAAGGATCAGAAGAGGGGTTTGCAGATTAGTATTTTGACTTTACGAACTTATTTTGTATTCAATTTTGCTTCGATAAACAAGCAGGTAATCAACAAATTCTGCCAAAGCAAGTCAAAGCATCCATTATATTTGACAAAATGTGTACTTTCACAACTGATCCTGCAGATTTCTTAGGGCGTGTGGTAGAGGGAGTGGAAGATTGTACATTGAGCAAAGCCCTACGAAACAGCTTTGCTATATGGACTACACCATGCTGAATCGTCTTATAGGATCCAAAACATCCATACAAGTTAACACATATCTATCTCACATGTGTACATGGATCTATCTTACATGGATAAGGTGGACGTACTAGAAGAGACTTCCACATCTCGACCACTACCACTGGAAACTATTTTTGACTATACAAAGCTCCAAACCCGAGTCTTTCAAAGAGAGAGCACAGTAATATCAAATTCAATAATCCTCAGTCTAAAACTCTTGCCCTGGTTCGTAACGGCATACGCAATCGTAAATGTTACCCCTCACAAGTTGCTCTGCCAGCCTTTGATTTTTTATCATCGCAAGCTGCAATGGCAAGGATGAGTAAATGCTCGGTCAGTAAGCAGTGGATAACAAGTAGCTTTTAATGGATGATATAAGCTTCGACTGTGTTCTCAATCAGTTGTTTCATACCTTCAAAACGTCGCACTTAAATTTTGCATTATAGTTGGTGTGCAGAGCTCGACCCATGCCCTCCAAAACAATCTGTACATAAAAAACATTATTCACGATAATAGCGGGTAGAGATTTACAGTACATGACATTTCGCAACTAAAATTATGCAACCAAAGGTTGCCAGCCGTGATCATGATCTACAACTCAGCAAAATATAAATACAGATGAGAAGCTGCTGTTGAAAAATAATATTACTTACCAGATCTGCATCTTTGGCTAGATCAGCAACCTCGGAGCTAACTTGCCGAAAGTCAATGCATGGACTACCGCTTCCATTTGCTGCTACATATAACGGCGGGACAGATCCATTTTGACCTTCTTGGCTGTCATTATCACTCGTAGATGGACGTTCAAACAACAATCCACCTGCTTCTGCGGCCCTCCGAAGAATGTCGCAGTGCTGCAAGATTATATCAAGGACAGTTACAGTAATTGGTTTAAATCCCTCTTTTGTAATTTTTTAAGCCTACGTTGTAGCCTGAAAACGAAATACACTCGTACGTATATTGGACATGTGTGATAGTAGATAAGGATGTGGAATCATCATACCTTTGCAGCAGCTGCTATAACAGCAGGCAATTCAGCAGCAACTAAATCATTTATGGCTGGTAGAGAGTTTGCAACAAGCACCACCTATACGAAGAAAGTGAGTTGAAACATGTACCTTTTAAACAAGGATATCATGACGAGGCAGCAACTATGGTTGAAAAATCCTGCCCTTTAGGAATTCTCACCAAACTAGAAGGTGTCAAAAGGTGAGCACCATACATCAGATAAAATGACGACACTTTTGTGGATGCATTAACAGAATTGTTATATGCAAATTCCACTAGAGTCAAAAGAGTATTCCACTCTTGTGACTCTACATGGCTGTTCAAAAACATAGCAAGGATCAAACATAGAAGAACCGATGAGCATCACACCTCTGTTCCGCGTCCCAAAAGTTCCCTTGCAAAGGGAAGCACCCCTAGCACAATGTCAGCACCGGAATTGTCCACGAACAAAAGAGCTCTCTTATGTGGTTTTGGTGTGATAGCACCTTCCTCACCAATCCACCTCTTTCTGAACAAATCAAAGTCATCCACCTGGTAGACACACTCACATGATTGCCTGGCGATGATCAGTGTTTAACATAGTCGAGACAAATATCATAGCAAATAGTGGTATGAGATTAAAATCCACAAGTATATGATAGACGTACTGAAAAGTCTTCTGAATTGAACAAGGTGAAAGACATGTACCCGCCACGGTCGCTGCATTTTGTCTCGACTCATTCTATAGATCTCGATAATGGTACCCTTCCGATATAATTCCAGACAAGACTTCGATCCCCAATCAAATATGTTGGCAGCTAAAAGGCCTTCTATGAGCGCTAGTATCCTATCATTCTGCACGTGATGAAACCCAAAAATATGAGCAAAGATAGACAAAATCTCGAAGAAGATACAGCGATGGACTGGAAACAAGGCTTGAGTTGAAAGTTGGCAAAGCTAAGTTGTCTCTCTCGGTGAGCAGTAATGATAAAGAAACGGAGTATCTACAACTTGAGCAGTTACAGTTAAGTTCTAATTGACTCCATGTTAAAGCATCAATCTTCTACAGTGCAAGACGAAATGCTGAATGACGAGGATTATTGCATACAGGTGTCTTGGAGTCGAGATCTGAAAGCAGATCAGGTAAAACGGCCAAAGATGCTTCATTTTCTCTGATATCCCACACCCCGAATCAAACAAGACAGCAAAATTAATTCTGCATTCTTTAGTTCCATAAACCGACTACTTGTAGAAATTTCCCATAGTAACCAGTTCCAATTGAGCAGACGAAACATCTACTCAATAAGAAGACATAAATGATGCATATGTGGAGATGGTTGAGGATCCACCTCTGTTTGATGGCTCGGTAGGCATCTGTGAAGTGAAACTCTCGTAGACATTCTTCTCTCAGCTCAAGAAGATTTGCAAGACCTAATTTTCCGTAGGCAGCGGGCTCTTCACTAAGTCTGATCAAGTGCAATAATGTACATTAGAAACCTGACACTTTTGAGTCGTAAAATTTCAGTACAGAGATTGAACAAACTTCACCAGAGAGCCAACTTAGACAAAGTAGAGAGAAGTCACTGAGATAAGTAAGCCATAGTCACAGTCGTCATTCACGAAAGACGATGGACTTTCATCGGAAACAATAAGCTAGAGTTTCACATCTCTAAATACTGATGAAACTGAATTGTCACATAATGTTAGGATGGAATGTGAATGAAGATATTCATGCAAGAGATCCATAACATATGGAGTAACCAAAAGCAGGTTGATAATATTCATTAGTTACTTTAAAACTTTGATCTGCTTGCTGCTGAACTGTATTCTGTAAACACATCACTCCCTAAGCTTTAAATTCGACGTGTTAAATGTTCAGCAATCAGCAGATGTTACCCACCTTGCAAGATGAGCGCGAAAAGCTTGGGCAAATGCATCTCCTCTTCTCTTTGCATCGCTAGTGGCTCCCTCACTAGCAACTGCCTGCGATTTATTTGACTCAAAAATGTTAAGAAAAGATGTGAATGTGACTTACAATACAAGAAGAAGGAAAAGTCTGTAAAAAACACAGTATTAAAAATGAGATATACGGATGATGAATGATCTTATAGGACAAAAACTATACGAATGAACTTAATGTAGGAAAAGTCATGCCAAAAAATTCATGCAGAAAAGCTAAGGTATGACAGTTTTATTCAGGATAGAAGGAGGACCTTTCACAAGAGCCAAACAAGAGCAGCTTACCTTCTCAACAAGGTCTGGCAAATGATTCGAAAGAATATTGAACCAATACCTGTCACATGTCGGGGTTACAATGATCAGAAATCTAAACGGGGCTAGTTCTGAGCTTAACTGAATAGAAAGAAATCAAGGGCCAATTTGTCTTGTTGTGAAGGGCATGTATGTTGAACAGAAAGTCCATTTTCTGTTCTATATGTTTTCTGTGTGCTGCCCTGAAAGTGTAATCCATTTTGCAATCTCACATTTCAAAAAAAAGATAGAAAGTTGATACACGGCGTGCGATGCGTGCCATTTGGTAAGTGAGATCATAGGCTCGGCTTATCCATCAACATATCAATTTGAGCTTGATACCCAGCCAATTACTTACTCTCTCTCGACCGAGTCACTAAGGTCCACGGTATTTGGTTCATATCTGAAATACAGCAGAGACGTTTTGCCGTTAAATCCTACAGAGGGTGTAAAAAATACTCAAGAAAATATAATAGAAGCATTCACTAATTTACATCTGAAGAATATGTTTCCGCTGAAAGTTGTCCACTTGATAAGATAGGACAACATAATTCCTTGTCTCCAAAGGAAGACAAGGAATTATGCAGATTGTGATGATGTTCAAGTAACTGTAACATTGGCTAACCGTAGCTAAGCTAGCCGTGACATAGATCTCCATTAAGCTGATCACCTCTCACACATCATCCCCACATTTCGTTATAAATGCTTTACTCACTTGTCTGGATCGGCAAGGAGAGGGAAGACTTCTAGCGATGGGACAAAGTGCAGCACACCAACATTAAGAGCAGCACTGGAGTCTGAGCGTAACGACAGGGCTCGTGAGAGTGGGCGTCCGAATCCACCAAGTCCTGTAGTAGAAGGGACTCCTGTTGGTGTGGGTGCTGTAATTTCCATGCCTTTTTTTATGAATTTGTCCATCCAGGTAATCTGCAAATTGGCAGCATAGTTTCAGTGGCCAAGTGGATATACAACTAAACAAAATGTCTACTTATATGTTGCAGATTGCTGATTACGGAGCTGACACCAGCAAAAAAAATTGAGATTGAATGGAGCTAGCATATACGCTAGAGAAACATAAATAAGAGATGAATCAGACAAAGGTGACAAATGCACCTTCTCATTAAGGTCTCGAATTGGAGGACCGTGTATTTCTCCTCCTGCATAAGGAGCACCCATTGGAAATCGTTCGACACACTGATGAGAGGTCAATGTGGTAAGGTCATGCTTGTCATAGCTTAAGAACGCTCCAAGTGCACCCAAATACCCTTCATGTCGCAAGAACATTGCTTGAGCTTCTCCTTTAGACCTGCGTATGAAACAAGTGATACATTCAAATAAAATTTCTCCATAAGCGCAACAATGCTACTCATAGGCACTTCCCCATATATCAAGATCTTTGTGAGCTAAGGCACTACGTAAAGTCATGCATTTATTTTTAGTGGTGATAACTATAGGCTGAGAAATACATGCCACGAATTTTGCGTTGGGGAGACTTGCAACATGAAGATTGCAGATGAAGACCAGGTTCTTCATCTGCAATTTTGTATGCTTCACACAACAGACACTTGTTTCTTGAAAATCATGCAGAACCAAAATTGGCGAAGGTGATATGACCAAACGGTAGGACATTAGATTTTGGAACCTTCACAATAATTCAAAAGACAAACTCAAAAGAAAATCATACCAGTAATTAATGGCGAAGGATATAGTGTCCATTGTGTAAGCATGACCACGAATGAAAAATCCCCCAAAGAAGATACGCTTCAGCCCAAACTGAAGAGCAGTCAAATATGCGATCTGTAGCAGAAGTATATACATCTTGGTGAGTACAACCCTTACCCTGTAACAGTTTTATCTGAAATATAGTACATTTTAATGCCCATATCGTGCCCCCGGGACAAATGATGCCACGGTCATTGTTACACCATGTTCATTCTACCATGAAGCCCTTAACAACGTAAAATTAACGTACTGAATTTCTTTTTCTTCAACACAAGCATCCTTCAAAGTTATGGCTTTCTTCTGCACGACATTAAATAGAGAATCACAATTACTGCTTTCTGTAAGTTCTACTTCGAAACACACCATGCTTAAACAGAAGGAGCATAACCTGTCCAATGTTGTACGAGATCATCCGGAGAAGAGAAAGAGCAAGATCTTCTCGTCTGTATTCCGAGAGGTCCTTGTCGCCTGAGATTACCTTGCCGAAGCTTGATGCTATCGTTGTGGAGGAGAGTCCAATCTGCACCACATAAACAACAGATCACCCTCGTGAAACCCCACCTCAAAATGTACGGTGAAACAAACCCCATGTATGAGGCTTTTGGACAACCTGAAAACAGCACATTTGCATAGCATACAGCTAACCCCAGGCTAAGAGAAGACATACAGAGAAATTTTGCAACGATTTTGTCATCGATCTTCACTGTCAAGATCAGCAAGTAGATGCTGTTTTAGCACAAACAACGTCGCCATCCACATGAAGCAACTAAAGATTCATTCGTCTATAACCTCCACTCAAGTCAATGGAATGGATTGCAGCTTCAGATTCACCTTAAGTCTGTCACAGTCTCATCGATTGTTAACTACCTAGGTCTTATAGGACCTGAACTATTAGATTTATTATTATACCTTGCTATAATCAAGACCGCCATAAATATCTCCAACGAGCATATCTATGTTGCTGTTGTCCCCTCCCCGGCTCAATTCCAGTATTTCATCAAACCTGTGATCGGATATGTGAAAAATAAACAAAATCAGCTTACATTGAGGCGAAGTATGGAGGGTACAGCATAATAGGCTTCAAGAAAATTCCACTTACGTCTTGCACTTCATTAGAAGCCGGCCTAGTCCCCAGAAAGTACCGCCACCCACATTCGTCCCACTCACTCGTTGAAAGACACCATCTCCATCAACCTGCACACTTCATCCAGCCCATGCCGAATCCATCCACCTAAGATCACCAAGAACTCAGGAGTTTTAACAAGCCTGGCATTTGCTGTAGAGGACAAAACTGCTGCACTTCTTCGACATTGCGATCTAAACTGTCGCGTCAACTTGCACCAAGCCTGCAATACCTTGATCATACCTACGCCGGAACCGATGTTGACCAAAAGGTAAGGATATAAACCATTGCGATCAATCTGCACAAACTGTTTCTGTCCCTCCAAGTGCGTAAAAGCTTCATAACGTATCGCCTGTACATTCCAAGGCAAGTACTCGTAAGATGACGTCCTTGGCTTTCAAAGTTATTGGTCCAGGGCGAAGATGAAAAGTAGTATTTTAAAATCCCATGGTGTAGCTTGTACCATAGGAACTTGAGGAAATGATGATAATACGATGCTTTGAAAGATGGGAGTGTCATATGAAGCTAATAGCACCCCAACACGTATGGGCTGTGACGAGTGACTACAAATGAAGCTCAAGACCATGCATATGACTGTCGGTTGGTGTACAAGGGCTAACGGATTCAGGGAAGAAAAAAAAACAAAACTGATGAGGCTCATACTGTAGAGGCATAATGATCCGACTGAAGAGTATTTTGTGATATTCTTACTCGCAACAAAAAATTCGCACCAGCGACCAAGCAATCAATCTCGTCCTCTTTGTCAAGCGTAGCACCAAGTCTTTCTTTGAAAACTTCTGCAAACTTGAAGGCTCCACCACCTGTGGCCTTGCAGAAAAAACAAAGGGGAATGCACATATGTCAATAGCGTATCCTATGGAAATAAAATCCATCACGAGGTCGAAAACCACCGAATCTATGTTCAGTTGTAACATAAGAAACCAGTCTTACCACAAAAATGAACGTAAATAATGACACTTTTGCTGCGACTTGAAAAAGGGAACCTGGGACAAAGGCTCCCTTTACTCTCGCAAATTAACCTCCCACCAGTATGAGACAGCGGGAGGAAAACATAGAGACTTCCCTAAAGCAAGGTGTCTTAAGACTGCAAAGGCTGTATACTCTAATTTTCATAACAAGAGTTAATATTGTATGTGAGTGCAATGCATCTTTGAACTTTTGAAAGCAAGCCCGAACGGTAATGCCAGAGGACGAGGGAGTGACGTTTCAGTTGCTGCAGTACCTTAATGGTGGCCCCTTCCCTAGTTCCGTTACCAGCTGCTAGTGCCTCCGAGCCACCAATATCTGCAATCAGAATACCACCAAAAGATACCTGAGAAATGTAATCTCTCATCCACATTTGACGACTTGAACAACATCCAAGATATTCTTTCAGTCCAAGGTGACAGTTATATCCTGTTCGAGACTGTAAGATAGAGACCTTTAAAAAACGCCCATGTATACTGCGGATGATTCTCAACATGTCTTCCATAAAATTGGAACGATGAAGAGAAGATTAGCATGGGCCCTGCGAAAGGATGACAAAATTCCTCCCATCTACGCGTTCAGACTATCAATATTATATTCCGTGAGAGCTGTGACAGAGAAAGCTGAAATATAGATGAAGTAGCCTCTTCGCGCATGAAACAGAAAATGCGTGACGTATGGAAATAAAATAAATCTGGAGTTACTGCATAGCACTTGGCAAGGCCGCTCCATTTCTCACCTATAGGATTCGAGCAGTGGAGTTTTTTCTGCTTAATGAAATCCAAGCACTCATTCAGCTTGGATGTTTCAAACTTTACAAAGTGCAGTCGACCACCCATGATTGGATGTTTCCGCCACCCGTCATAATCAGCCTCTTTTTGTCGATCTTCTCCTCCAGCAACCTTACGTGGAGGGGACCCACAAACAAGAGAAGACTCCGTTTGCCTGGAAAAATATACTAACTTCACCAATGAACCTGAAAAACATCCCATTCGCAAAGTCATGCACTGGGCAGTCCAAGCTGAATGCTGTCCAAGTTATCTGAAGCCAAGTCTAGAACTGAGACAGACAGGCAAATAGAGAAAGTACCCACCACCGATATCAATTGCAAAGTGGTTGAGTTCGTCGCTCTGGTTTGGCAGAACAATTGCTGGACTTTTGTCCTCGGTGGAGCCATGTATTGCTGCCCCACTTAAATCGAGTTGGGGTCTCGATGGCGACCTGTGAATCGACGTTGCTGCATTGGAAGCAGCTTCATCTCCTGCCATGACAGTGGAAACTCAAACAACCCTCCGCTGGCAACAGGTCTCCCAATTCTCAATGAACCGATTCAGATTCTCTCAAAGACCAGCAAAGAGAAGTCTTGCCCAAGCTCTACAACATCACTCCGAGGATCGTGAGTGCGCGGTCCCTCCCGACTCCTGGAACACCCTCGTTAGTGTCTGAATATTATCGCTCAGAATCCAGTCGTTGCCACTTTTTTAGTGTAATCGATCACGGTAAGTGCCTCACGAATAAACCACAACCAGGATTTCTGATCTCCACACTGAGCAGCTAGTTGGCCACTCCTCAAAGCCCTGGAAGAGCAACAAACAACACTCTTCTCTAAACTATACTTTCGGTAAGTCCCGACGAGAGTCTTTTTTCTCGTGGAGCCGAAAGTGGCTCTGAGTCTGCACGTTATCTAGCGTGGGTACAACAATCTAAGCACGATCCAGCCAAATTCTGATTACATAAAATCACCGCCTCATCAGCTTGCATGAGGAGTAACTCCAAACAAACACAGCCATCATAATGTGTAGGACTCCACACTTGTCTACTTGACCAGCTGCGCTGACCTTGTTCCAACCGAGAGGCTTGGGCTTTGTGCACCCTTTGGCTCAACTTTCAAGACCTTCTTTCCTCTAACCCTAACACTGCGTTCGTCCAAAGCGCTACATATGCAAACTTTATTGACGCTCCAATCGCGTCCACAGAGAGTGAAAATTTGGACTTGCCTTCAGTCAAGCTCATGTTTTCAAGAAAAGCAGATAGAGAAATAGTCTGTCGAGGGGATGGCCAGCGAGACAAGGTAGCGCGACCTGCATTCCCAACTTCCGAAAGCAACAGGCCGTATGTCTTCTGGTCAAAACCGCACATTCCGGCTGCAGTGCGCTGCTGAAACACTTTGCTGTACCCTTTAAGATCCATTCACAAGATTTGATCTGTGTGATCAAGAAGGAAAGCGAAAGACAAATACGATAATCTTTGCTGAATCTAGGTGCGAGAAGACTTTCCACTTTGACTCTTGCGATAGAAAAGTACAGCACATCGAAACACTCTTCCTTAGTTGGATGCTCTCATGGCATGCAAGGATCAGGGTACACTGGACCCGCCTTCAGATCCTCGCGAACCCACCGTTTGACGCTACACCGTAAAATGTACAAATCGGCAGACCAAGTCTCACTTCGTGTGAAGCCAACATGGATCAAGAAGTGAAATGAAACCTCGATCTTCAAGCCCATCCTGCACGTGCGATCATCTGATGCTTCATATCGCATATTCTTGACGACTTTAGTGAGCATCGGATTCCGACCACAATAAAGTGGCATATAGCAGTTGGGTGCACCGAGTCCGAAATCGCTTTTTCGACCACCTAGTCCCTAGTGCTGTATGAGATGAACTTGGGTTCTCTGTAAGGGCGGGTAATCGATGAGCTCAAAAATGAGACGTGTTCCAAACTCTGGTTGAATGCTTGTCGCTTCTGCGTTTGTCACTCGTGCCCTACTCTAGCTTGCATGACGCTAGTGGATTGGAGACATATATAATTATATATATATTATTACTCACCACGGCGACAAGAGGCTGAAGATTGGGCAAACCATCAGCTTCGATAAAATATCACTGCCGTAGAGTTATACGCTGAGGTGCCGAAACAAGCGTATATTCATTTCAGATTTCAACGTCGATAATATTTTTTCTCTGTACCTATTGCTAATGTGTGTTTTTCCAAAGCCGTTTCTAAAGACATATATTTAGATTCGCTATCAATCACTGAACGAAATATGCTCCATTAAAAAGAGCCAAAGAGCAAATTAAAATAGAATGTATTTCATTAAGCCTTTCAAGGGTGTTTTATGTCGGCAGGGAACGAAATATTTCAGGCGTCCACGATCCGAACAGTAAAAATAGATATCAGCGCATATCTTGAAGAAAGAGGTTAACATGGTTCTCGGGTACACGCACGCAGATGCATTTCCAACCATAACAGCAGAAAAAAAGGGCATCGTTAACATGTACAGCTTTTCAGTGAACGTGTGAACAATAAGAATTTCTATTTTCATTTCGATGGAAGCAATTCCGAGAGCAAAATTGGGTGGTAGCCACTTCCACTAGTCTGTTGGCGACAATGAGGCTGTGGAAAAAATGTATTTACAGCTACTACGAAAAAAATATAACCTCAAAAGGCGTCCGTCGAACAAAAAATGTCGGACAGAATCCTTATCAGGCTCCCTATATACAGACCACGGCGCATGCATCTCCAGGGCACTGGAAGGTCGATCAATGAGTGGGATTCTGAGCAAACATGGAGAAGGCATTCTGGTGGGGCATATCCACAGGGAACCCGTAGTTTATTCGCCATCGACGTTCATTCTGCAGTAACGCCTCCGGGTGCGTCAGGTGGTGCTCATGGAGCTCTCCGAATCCAGCTGCGTTGGTCGGCTCGGGTATGTGTCATGAGGGAGAACCGAATTCGTATCTTGATTGGGCTGATCTTTGGGGAACCCTGCGTTGTCAATGATTTCTTCGTGCGTGAGGTAGTGGTGAGGAATATCAGAATAATACGCCGCTGAGATAGCGCGCTCGTGAGCGTCCTTCTTTTATTGCAATCTCTCCGCGTGGTGTTCAGCGATTTCAGGTCCTTCTGGTGATGGTGGTCGCCCTCGGCTGCGTGCTGCTCGTACACGTGAACAATACATGCCCCAATCTTTTCATCTGCACGTGGCAAAATGCATCACAAAGATCGATTAGCTGCCTGCGAGCAAGTCCACCACTCAAGGACCTATAAGTAACTCCACCATGTGTGCGTGATCTGCGAGCTAACCATCCGAAAACTTCAACCAACACACAAAGGCAACAAGTCCAATCAAATCACCGACCTTCTCGCTGGCGGAAGCCTTTGCCATCTCCATCTTCATCTCATCTTCATCATCGCGCTGTGACCCTTCTCCATCACGTTCAACATGACTCCGGGCATTTTGGCTGGCAAGCTGAGGCACAAGAAGCACGCCCTTCCTTCAGGAAATCTTGCGGCAGACTAATATCCACTCTCACCTTCGGTCGAAGATTGATCGACAGTAAATGCCATGATTTGAATCACAAAGCGTCTGCATTTATATACTGAGGAGAGAGGCCCCCGAGCACAGCACCCACCAAGTGTCGAGAATTCTTACAGATGCGACGTACTGAAGCTGAGGTCCAAGCTTTCCAAATTGGGACAGCTTGGTAACCAACCCCGGCTCACAGTCGCTGCCAGATGCCATCCGATCACTGCGATCGGCACCTCGGGCAAACTTCAGCTGCAAGCCCCGGTTCATTCCTTTGGAAATCTTCGGAGCGGCTGCAGCTTCATGCACTGGACTTGATTTTCCGAATCCGAAAATCCTGCACAGTTTATGCTTCGGAAGTTCAGATTGATGGACGAGAAGCACTTGCTTTTATTTTTTTTCATCGGACCTTTCTTCTCGGCAGCTGATGTCCAAGTTGTCAAGGACTCATTTGTAGGAACCACTACTTTCGTTCCTGTGTATGTGAGCTGCGAGAAGGGCGCGCGGCTGTCCAACTTCACTGCCGGGAGAACTTCAATATTAGAATTGCAGTTAACTGCGAAGGAGGTCAGTAGCGATGGGAGTTCAGCAGGTGAGTGTGATGAGCAAGCATTTCGGAATTGGAGTGGAAGATCATCAGATCTCTGAGGCGAAGGTGTGATTCTCGTGCAACGAAATCCAGCAGAAAATATTTGACGTTCGGTTCTTATCTGAGCACCGTTTATCTTAGCCTAGTACATGAACTTGGAAGCCAGAAAAAATCCTTCATAGCTAAGATAATACTCGTGTTACAACGACGTTCGAAATGTGAAGATTTACATCATGGAGGAGCAGCAGAGGAGCAGTTAAAGATTTTTCATGGATCCCTTCTGGTTGACCCAATTAAGCAGCCAGGTCTTTGTCGGTTTTTAGCTCCTGGACGTGGTCGATTGGTACAAAGAAGTTTGCGACGTCTGCAACTTGGTACACTATCTTGTTTGCATCCTTTTCATCAAGGATACAGCTGAACTCGTTGGCGAATTAAACGACCATGCCTGCAGTAGGAGCACTGCTTAGCAGTGTAGTCCCACAGACAGCGTAATTTGAGTATCGAAGTAGTAGAAACTGTCGAGAACTACACATTAGAGGCCCGTGGAAATGATTGGATTCGACACCGACAGTGTCCGGATCCCACGACGGGAAGCTAAGGAAAAGTATATTGAAGAATCAATAGTTTGTGTAAGCATGTTGAAACGACTTGACGGTGATCTAACGTTCAGAAGCTTTGGGATCCAGAACATTCGGGATAATAATGCTGAGAAATAAAGATCGGCCATGAAGAAAATATTTCTGCCCAATGCATCACCAAACAAAGTGAACTAAAATTTAGTGTCACTCCTTGCAAGTGCCTCACCTGTGATACTGCACTGAACGCCTGCCTGCAGTACGAGGATGATGGTGTGGCAGTCTTCCACTCTTTTCAGTCAATCAATCTGTGGTACGTTCGTATGAATAATAGTACACTCAACATCTTTACATCTTGGTAAATATTTCTTTAGGTGGACTAGAGCCCTACCACACAAAATTATCAAAAGAAAAAGATTTTTCTCCTGCCTCTTATGGGTAATGCAATGATCCAACTGGCACAATGTCATTGTAGTACATAGTCTACCAGCCAACCCTGGAATCAACTGCACCTCACCCTGCCTACCTGGCTACGGATGAAGCAGGCGGGATGAGTCATCTGCATTGCATATGAAATATCAGGGGTGTACATCCTCTTCTGACTGCGATCAAAGGGTGGCCGGAAAGAAGAATCTCGAGACACATGGAATAACATATCAGATGAAAAGCTCATTGACGAAAAAAAGGCCAACCTAGGCCAAAACCAAAGTCCCTCCAAGTACTGAAAAGAAAGCTATTTTTTCTCATGATATGTTACTATCTCACCAAGGGCACTTCCAATCTCCACTGCCTACAAATCAAGGGTAAGAATGGTAGTGGGACCTGAACAAGCATCCTTATCAAAGCAATCTTTAGCTCAATGTGAAATAAAACAATCCATGCCATGTGGTACGAGTTTAACAACAAAAAGAGGAACCAGGAAAGCTTGCATTGCAATCTTGGTGAGAAGTTTCTCAACCAGTGCAAAAAAGCTGTTAAAGGTTGAGAAAAAGCACGTTAACATTTCTTGCAAACTAAGGCGGTCTTCTTCTGATACCTTTGGTATGACTTTTTGACTTTGATTCGTGTAGTTGAACAAGTTGCATAATTGAGTGAAGAAAAATGTTTGCCATTATCTATAATCTCGTATGAAAGATATTTCCCTCGAGATTGTGATCGGAGACCTAAACTGTTGTTTAAAATTTCGAAATAAAAAACTAGGATCTTTTGAAGACCTTTCGGTGGGGATACATTAGTTTCTGGTCATAAGTTTCCATGTAGCTTTTTGTTTGAAGAAAAAATAATATAACATATACATAGATACAAGAGCAAGAAAAAGCTACAAACTTCGTCTAACTAAGTGTATAATTTCATATTTCTGCCTTGAAGAAAAATAAAAGGGAGACGCACGAAATGTAACGCGGATGGTACACTCACCAAAATTTGAGTTGAACTCCAGCAATTAGATGATTATAACCTGCTTCGTATTCTGTCATGAATCCTGAACTTTGATAACATATGATAAAATAATAGCAGCAAAATAAATTACAAACTTCTGAGGTTAATAGCTTCATTCGCTTATAGCTGAAGGTTGGATGCAATTGTATCGCTCATGATTTGTTAAAAAAAAAAAAGGCGAATTACCTTAACCAACACTGGTGTATGAGTTTTCAGAAACTTTCAAGTTCAGATTCAACAACTCATGATATATTTGTTTGGGAATGCTAAGCCTGAAATTCTCTTCAAATATTAGCCTTGAAGAGTTTCAGTGCCTTCTTACATGCCAGATTTCCTTACATTGTGTGGTGAAAGATATTCAAACAAGACAAAATGCACATTATGTAAGTCAAATACTTTATGAATACAAATTCATAACCAAAATTCTTAACATTGAGACGATAGTTTCAAGTGTTGCATCACTTTGAAGGAGTCTTTGGATGCAGATTCAATTTAAATCTAACCTAACTTACACTCTAAAGAACTGATGAATTTTAAGAACTCCACCGTCTGAATCATATCAAACGGTAGATTTAAGGTGTCTACACTACATGGTGTAACAGGTTTTGAAGAAAGAATAAACTTCAACAACATCACCTATGTTGTGTACTAGAATCACGTACTTAAGGGAGTGTCAGGACAACGACGCAGGAGAAACATCCAGTTTGGTCGATACTATCTCCTCTTGTAACATTTCAGTGTGGGTGATATCCACCTTTGTCTGGGTGGGTGATATAAGAGTTCTCCGCATATAGTCACATCTTTGTTAAATTCAAAACAGATTGGATCTAGTTTATCATAGTTATCAAAGGGTTGAGTTGGCAACACTTAAGAAAAACTCACATTGGCTGTAATTTTGATGCGACCGTGAATTTGATACCAGATTTTCCTACGGTCACTACTTTTGTATAGTATTCTAATTTTATTAACCAAAAATGTATCAGTATTTCTCACCTCCAATTTTGTTTATAACATTGACGATCAGTTTTGATTATACTTGAGATAAAGACAAACTAACTGGAGTTATTATAACAGCCATGAAATTGTTCAAGTTATAAGCATCAAATTTTACAGGAACAGGTTTATTCCCATTGACTTTTATACTACCACCAATGCACCTTCAAAATTCAAACATCCTCTGCAATACAAAAACTTGGGACTAGCTTCATTTTCAAACTAACAATGCATTCTATGTTATTTGTGGAAAAATCATCATTCATTTTTTGATTACCATATTGTCCAAGACTTTTAAATCACTATTGGTGATCTTTTATTTTTTTACCGTATTGAAACTTTGCAACAACATTCTTTAGTTTGTAAAGGACATTTTGAATTTCATTTTTTTCTTGCAATTGCATATTGCAAACAATGCAAAATTTATATTAATAAAATATTTCATAAAATTATTCTTTCACATGATTTTTCAATTAAAACTCATCAAACTTAATCTTTAACCGATTCCAACTTTATAGAAGATAGGTTAAATTTGTGATGAATAAGTTGATTAAAGTGATAAATCTAAAAAAAACTATTGAAAATGAGGCATGACATTTGTAAAAAGATCAAATAAATATATATTTTTGATAAAAATAAAAAATATATAGTTTTTAAGTAACACAAAAATATGTTCCAAATATCATGAATAATACTTGTCCTGCATAGACATATTGCTATCACATCAACCATCACAATACATAGATTGTCATACACTAACAATTAATCTTTTATATTCTCAAAATATTCACAAGGAGACTCCACTCATAACTATAGCATGAAAGAGATATTAAAATCAAGACAAACTCAATTTCAGCTTCATAAAATCAAGGTTCATACATTAGCTAATGTTTCATCATAGTCACACATTCAAATGCTCAACTTCAAAAACTTCACTCCAAGTAGCCCTAATTTCAACTCTACTCCTTCAACCCTAGATCTCATGCAGCCGTTATCGACCATAACAACTTGTTTCTTTCAAATAACGATAATTAGACCACCGGCTCTAACTGTTGTATATGTTTCTGCCTGCGCACACCTATCTAACTAAAGGTGATGTTACATAAGTTGTGATAATTATAGTGTACATACATATCGCATCATAATATACATTACTATCACATCATCCATCAAAATACATAGATTGTAATACACCAACACAACTATACCACAATCACGCCCCCCCCCCACACACACACACACACACATACACAAGCCCCTCCCCTCCCCTCCAATATAACATCCATATCAAGCATACCCGCACAATTATTACGCTTGGATCTATAGTATCATCAATGTTAAAAAGATGACATGACACAAAATTATGCACATGAATCTTCCAAACCACATTATCATGACACTCTAATACTAAAAATCCAGGAAGTAAAACCTCACGTATTTGTAGAATCATACAACCATCAGTTATATTCAATATGGTCGATGCTTTTTACTGCAAGTAAAAATAATCATCAACATGAAAGATGTGAAATGAAGGTTGATATCTACCTCCTTGGATAATAGCATAGTGCAAAATATCTCTATGATGAGCAATAGCCAGGTTCTCAAATACCATGGGCATTATTCTACAAAAGAGTTCCACCTTCTAAACACACCATAACCCAAACATCAAGATTATCCAAATCCAATACTTCAATTGACTCTCGATCATATAATAGGAAGTATGGTAAGAAGGATGCTAAAGATGCTTGCCAACTAAATTGATAACTCATTGCCAACCATTGTAGCTAGATATCCCAATCTCCCATATGAACTTTTTATAAGCCAAACTTTCTTAATTCTCTTTTCATTGTATGAATAATTCTCTTTGCTAAACCATCAGCCTCTAGATGATCTCTTTAGGTGATACAATGATTGATCAATGCTCTATCACGAAAAACCTAAAACTTGCCCAAAAACTCAGTATCCTTGTCAGTCAACACCTATGCTTGTGCATTAAATTGGCTAAGCATGGAAGTTAAAAAAACATAAGTTGTTCCCTCATTTGACTTGTTAGGCAATGCTATTTCTAACACATATTGATGATGTAATATATATATTTATATAGTCAATGGTAAAAGTCATGCAAAATCCAAGATCCAATGATAACCAAGTGTCATAATCGGTATGAGATATAACTATGATATATGGGTACTAAATGATGCCAACACATGATCATATACCATTCATTTAATCACAAACTACTTCACCTCAGTCTACATGCGTTTTCATCAAAAGTGATTTTGAAGAAAGCTATATGTCTGTTTCACTTCACTTCTTGGCACTCAAAATGCCCACCAAAGCACATGTACAAAGATACTTCAACACCATCATGTCATAATGGATGTTTCAGCTTACTGCCAAATCGCCCTCAATCTCATTGACCAAGAATAACATATCCACCCTTTGACCCAATAGCCAAGATAATTAAAAAGGCATATGCATGTCAACCATGCACCATCTACTCATTAATATCATAGTGCCATTGATCCCCAATCTCATCAATTTGACTTGTATATGGGTTTTAACTTAAGCCATCTCCATCAAGATTCATCACTCCATGTCCGTGTACAATTGTAAATTCATACTCTTGTAGGTTACGAGTTCATTGTGCAAGCTTTTAAATAAGCTTGTCTGATTCCATCAACCACTTCAATGCTTGATGGTCAATGATGAGGATGAATGAATTTTCAAACAAATAACATGTCAAATGTGTTATAGTTTAAAGGGTGGTCACACAATCTAGTTTGTAAGAACTATACTTTGATTTTGTTGCATTGTTGTAGATACTTGCATAAGCTATTACAAACTCCATCCCTCTCATCATCACATTGGGTAAGCTTTGTTCCCAAATCCATCATACTCCAATAAGTATGTACCTAAAATCAAAAATATGGACAAATATCAATCTTTCATTGAGCTCAACAAAAGTTCTTTCATGTTTATCTCCCCAACACCACTGTTGATCTAGCTTTGTCAAGGCTTTGAAAATATTGTTAAATCCTCACACTTATTGATAATAAAAGTTTGGAAGTCCAAAAATTGCTCACATATTATTGATATTTGAGGTATGTGGAATACATAAGATTAACTCCACCTTGGTTTGTTGAACTTCCAACCCTCCTAGCTATAGGATATGATCCAAGTACTTCACCTATTCCTGAAAAACTTACACTTTTCAAGATGAAACTTGAGGTCATGAGCTATTAATCTCTCAAATACTTCATGCAAATGTTTCTCATGCTCTACCATTATAGCACTATATATCAAAATATCATCAATGTAGGCTCGGGGATTTGATCATCGATGTAGACTTGGACACAATCAATCCTATAGCATCATATCCATCCCGGTCTAAAACTCATTAGATGCATTTTTCAACCCAAATGGTAAGAATTGCCATTGATACAACACGTCATTGCCATATGAATCAATTATGCCTCATCTCGAATCCGCAACTTATAATATTCTGCTATATTGTCTCGACTTGTGTAGCGACATCCCTAGTTAGATAGATAGTCGCATGTAAGAGCAAATACAACAGTTAGAGCCGATTGTGCAATTAGCACCATTTGCACTAGAAGGGCCGTTAGGGTCAATAGCGCCATTAGGAGATCTAGTGCTCAAGGGGTAGAGTTTGAATAAAGGCTCCTTTGGGTGCAGTTTTTGAAGTAGGACCTTTGAGAGTGTGGCTATGGTGGAGAGTAGCTAGTGAGTGAACTTGAAGTCTTTGAAACACAAAGTGAGTTTGGCTCAACTGTAATCTTTCTTTTATGCTATGCTTATGAGTAGAGTGTCCTTGTGGATGTGTTGAGAGTAGAAAAGATTACTTCAAAACTCAAATTAAATTGAATTCTATGGTGATAATTGTGAGTACTTGGAATACTGAAGGTGTTTCGATGAGTTTTGATTCAGAACTTTGATTTGTTTGTTGTAGAGTATGTAAGGCATTGATGAAGTGAAGACCATGGTGGTGATGAGAAGTAGAGTAGATTTGAAGTTGGGATGATCAGTTTCAAATTTGTGTATTTGTTTGTGCTTAAATCCGAATAGAGTATTTTGAAGGAAGGAAGCTCGAAACAAAAATTGACAAAATGGGTCGATATTCATTGTTATCTTGGAGCTTTAAATTGAGATTGGCAAAAAAAGATTTTGGACATAAGTGCCCAAAGTCCAAGATTTGATGTTTTGAAATTTCTGGGTCGAAGATAGGAGTGGTATGCTATAGGATTATCATATAGTGTCCATTTGATCTGAAATTTGGTGGGGTGACAGAAGATGTAAAAAAGTACCACAGAAGTTTCAAATGGTGTTTGTTTGCAAATTTTTTTTATCTTAAATAGAGAATTGAAAAAAACTAGTTTAAGGTAATGCCTTACACAGTCGGATCATTAGTGTTAGATTATCGAACAGTAGTTTTAGTGTTTTTAAATGCCATCCTTAAGCTATGTCAGTCTGGATTAGTGGTTTGACTCCTTTGATGGATTTTTTAAAAGATGTAGTATTGTTATTTATGTTTCTTAGCAATTGATATACCTCCATTTTTTCTTCCTATTTGTGCATCACATTTGTTTGTGTCGATGCTTTGTTGTTCGGAGTGTTAGTGCTCATCTGTGATGCCGATAATGAGGCTAGATTTATGGACCAGTATGACTATCCATGTTTCTCCTTAGTGAGATAGGTTTTACGGACTTGTAGACTATGTGAGTGTTTGTGGTGATGACAGGTTTTAGGTTGCTTTGTGTTAGCACCTTGTGGTACATCTTTTGTTGCAATTTTTGGTTCCAATTGGGAACTTGTTGTTGTATAGTTACTGAAATGATACATTGGTATCATGTGGAGTTTTTTGGAGCTTATGGAGGAGAGACTCCTCTTGTTAGTATTGGGTGCACCTGTAGCGGAGTGCGGTATCAACCTTGATCTTTGAGGTTCACAGAAGATTTTGATTTGGTGTTAGAGAGTGAAGAAGCTGAACTTGATGATATCTTGAAGTGTGTACCCACACCATTGTTGTGGGACATAGACGATATCTATGAGGCCACCAATGGTCCCAGATCATATTCACCTATAGTTGGTACCATTGAGTTAATTGACTTTAAACATGAGTTTGACTCATGGTGTGATTTACAAAAGATGCGCAATTCTAAGTTGTTTAATCCGTTTATGGCTTGTAAGGGATTATTCCAACATATGGAGAGTCTGTCGATGGATGATTATCATTAGTTTTGGTATGAACACCATGAGAAGATTGAGTTGTGGAGACAATATTGCTCTCCAAACTACATCTTTATTACTTTGGGTAGAATGTTTGGTGGTGCAGGTTCATCCTCTATATCTAGCACGGATGATATAGTTAAAGCAAGTCGAGTTGGGAAGAGTTCAAAGGTCCCAACCTTTAACCCTATTATGGAGTTCTTTGCACGGATGAGGAGGGACTACCAAGGAGTGAGGACTCATGCAAGCCTCTTAGCTTACAATCTAAGAGGTTTGCATGAGTTTCAACGGAATATTGGGGAGAGTATTCAAGAGACGTATAGTCGACTGTGTTGGTTGATCAATGTTACCCATGGGGTGGCAGAGTCACAATCTGTCCAATATTGGTATGGGATATTGGCCAGGAAGTTGAAACGTTGTCGCATGGACATTGCTTTGCTCTGAGAACGCCTGAGCGCATGGCTGTAAAGGAACCCTCCTGAACCTCGTGTGAGTTGACAATCTCTTCTTCTTCTCCTCATCACTCCACATTTGAGTTCGTAACAACTGGTAAAACTTCAATGGAAAAAGATTATGATATCCAATAATTGGACCAGTAACTCTCACCTAAACTTCACAGAAAATTGCTCTAAAACATTCTTGTTTTCTGGGAAAAGTTGTGTATGTTTCTCCTTTCTAGATCTCTCAAAACAATTGTCGAGTTACACACTGTATCACAAGGCAATATGCAGATCCTTGTGTATCACACATCCCAATTCTTGCCTTCAATTGCTCTCAAATTTCATGAGAAGGTCACTTGTCATCCAAACTTCAACTTTTATTGATGAAACTTTTTGAAATCAAAAGATATGATCGCTATACTAACTTCATGACAGTAAATGCAATCTTGCAACTCTAACTATATACACAAATTTCAAGCTATCACTCCGTACTCAAAACTCATCCAATTGACTCGAAATTTTAATCTAAGCACAAGCTTGAGTTGTAAGCTATATCTCAGTTGAATCAGATCTCTCAAAACCTTCGTAGAATTCTTAGAAACATCCCAAATACACTCAAAGGTCTAAATTTCCCTTTCTATCTTTGAATAACCATATCAGAGTACCAAACCCATCAATTGCATCCATTCTTGAGCCCACGTCGTAGCTCTTCCTGTCAGCTCTCCAACTCTATCCTCAAATCTTCAAATGTTCCCTAGAAGGCTTCCAAATCTCCTTAAACCCTCAAAGAACTTGCCCAAGTGACCTCATTGGTCCAAACTCCAAGACCAATGAGAACGAAGAGTGTCATTTTGACCTCTAGTGTAATGACAAATTAGCTCCATTTTAACTTAGAGCTTTACAACTATCCTAAACACACTACTTAGCCATCATATAGATAATATGAGTTGACACTAATAAGTAGTCAAAATGATAATTCAAAACTGTCTAAGTATGAACGGAACTACAAACGGAAGCGAGGAGTTTATAACTTGAGAATAATACTCCTCGCCAAAATTCCTAACAATCAACTCCCTATGGCTTGTTTTCGGCAAACAATAATGATGGATTGGAACCCACGTGTTGAAAATCACCACTATTGGTAAGTTTAGATCCATAACGCCCAAACTAAATCAAAATGTATGTTGTTAAGTCCCAAATCGCGC
Organism: Marchantia paleacea; assembly: GCA_014180765.2. Lineage (NCBI taxonomy): Eukaryota > Viridiplantae > Streptophyta > Marchantiopsida > Marchantiales > Marchantiaceae > Marchantia > Marchantia paleacea. Next base: position 719,541 of record MUAA02000138.1, read on the forward strand.
CGTAGAAAACAACTGGAAGTTTATCACTTGTTGCATAAAGTTATCTCCAAAGTGATATACTAACCACGCTCGAAAGTGATCACGATGAAGACACCGGGTGTTGATCACAAATGGATTGGGCATAGGTACATCTGGAGGATCATGTTGTCCTCTATCCATCCTATGTCGGCTCCACTTCGATCATATAAGCTACTTAGTCAGCAAAGTGATGTGTCTAGATCTCTCCCACACCCTTGCCACCTTGACCGCGCTTTATATATGATAAGGTCCAAGATAATATCTCTTGGAGCCTTTTCAACATCATGGCCTACAAAGTCGATCCATACGTGGGCTCTTAACAATCTTACAATGCGCCGTAGGTTATCCTAACCTAAAGTATCGCTGTCATAACAAGCTCTGAAGATGACACATGTCATCATCTTCTCATAGTAGCGGCGTCACAACATGACAACGTAGAGTGAAATATGCCCCCTTGCTACATGAGACATCACCTACGTTAGCATTCTGTTTTGTCTTGCTGAGCCTATTGAGCTCAACATGCAAGAAGAGAGGGTGGTGACTACAGGGTTTAGCAAGGATTCACTAACTTCATCAACTTTTTCACATTACCGGTCTACAACACAAACCCGGAGTGGTTATGGTAGACATGTGGAACAATCTTGACCATCCGGACATAGTGGTGAAGGTGATGCATCCAGACCATTGCTATCCTTTTCAGGTCAACAATCAGTTGTTGGGATGGTGTGTTGGACATGTGGTGGACCTCATCACAAGAAGGATTGACTTCAAGGTTGAAGGATGGATCTTGTTGGATCAAAATCATGTGAGCATTGTCACAAGCATGGTCACATAACTGATCGGTGTTTTGATCTCCATCCAGATTTAAGATGAATAAGAGTTGCCATGGCAGTCCCTGGAAGAGGACAAGGAGTTCAAGGTGGCAAGGTGGTGTTAGAGGACCAACCCATATTCAAGTGTTAGCCCATGAGGCCAATCATGAGGTGAACATGGCATCTCGACTGAAGCAGTTGGAGCAAAAGATAGCAAGTATGGCTATAGCCCAACAAAGATTAGATTCTGGAGCTTGTGCCTCTATATCATATGATGGAGATGTTGTGGAGTACATGTTGCAACGACACAACCATGTACAGTTGGTATGACTTATAGTGCAACACATACTACTAAGTCTAGAGGAGCGTCCGTGGAGTTGGATCCACCAAGAGGGGAGGGTAGTAGACAAGTTAGACTTCCTCAGTCTTTCACATTGTCTGAGGTATTGAACACCTCATCCATGGCTCCTAGACGACCTATTGGAGAGATGAGGGTGCAAGCCAATGTGGATGTACTTGGAGATGGAGCAAGTAGGGACCAGCCATCAACATCGTCTGAGGTAGCAACCAACACAATGTTGGGGATAGCAAAGACTCTTGTTCATTCTACTATTTTCTCAGCCAAGTATTTATTGGCGTTGGGGGTGTCATCATCCCATGTAATACGATTGGCAACCACACTTTATGAAAGCAAAGTGGATGTGCTGGTTGCTTCTAGTAGTGTTGATCATGGGATCAGGATAACTACTAGTGGAACTTGGCAAGTTATTGTTGCTTGAATGATGGAGTTACCAGCGAGGCCGACATACAAGCATACCAGGGTGTCACCAAGTTCAATGATGTTGGATAACATGAGTGGTGTCTTCTGTTTGATCGGACATTCAGGAAAGATTTATTGACCTCAATGCGTGTTGTTGGATTTTGGTGCACATCCCTTTATGTTGGGTAAGGATGCACTGCTTGGTCTTGGTTTGCGAAAGACTGATGTGGAGAGATATCCATTTCAGATTCGGACATCTCTTGGAGGTTCTAGTGATGCCCCAACACCATACATCACAAGGATGGAGTTGACTGTGTGAGTGCAATCAGATCATATCAACAACGCGACATGTGTTGTGGTTACACTTGCAGAGTCATACGATGTATTTGTGGATATGTCATTGTTATACTCCATGGGGTTTAGCATTGATTATTGGGAGAAGACATCCTCTTATCGGCCAGGTTGGCAATCTGGTGAGGTCCGAGTGAATCGATTATATGTACGAATCATTATCGGTTCTAGCCCTTTATCAAGTGGAGGTTTGGCATATATTGCAGCCTTCAGTACTTGTTTTAGTTATCCTAGTGATTTGTTGGAGGGCAACATGGATGCACATGATAGTCCTTGACCATAGGATGTGGCTATCATGCCAAGTCTTAGTGGAGTAGTGTCATCCACGTTGGATGGATTACTATGTACTTCATGTATGCAGCTACGACAGATGGCAGATCAGCTCATATATCATGCTTGGAGTGAGTCTTTTGCTCTGGAGAGGGAGTAAACAAAGAAAGTTATTCCCATTTCCAATATGTTGTCACCTTTAGATACAACGCCTATTGTTTGGCAATATTCAGGGGAGGGTATATGTGTGTTGGATCTGTTTGGAGGGATTAACACATGTTTGGTTGCTTTTTTGCAATTTGGCATACGAGTATATCAAAAATTATATGAGGAGCAAGATGAGATTGCAAGACATGTCTCAATACGTCATGTGGCATAGTTGGTAGGAGAAACCTAGATCTTCTACCATTATTGGTGGTTCAAGGATATCAACTGGTCTTGCCATCAAATATTTTGTTGCTGGAGGCGCAAGACCTTGGTCGGCATGTCATCATACATTTGGTTATTGCTGGACGGCCATGTCAAGGACACACATGAGTTGGTAATGGTCATGGGGTACATGATTCATATTCTGGCATGTTTTGGTAGATGTTGCGTGTGTTACGTTCTCTCCAGTCAGAGCAGATCTATTCTCCATCATACATTTTGGAGAATGTTCCCTTGTTGGATTATTCGCGTGCACGGATAATGACGAGTGCACATCAGGTGCTCATGGATTGGACCAGCGGTATTGGTGGATGTAACGAGAGTAGGATCTTGTGCACATCGTACACGTCTATGGTGGACAAATCTTCTTCCAAGGGAGGCTTTATTACGAGCATATGGCAGAGTGGAGAGGCCTTCACATCTCATAGTGGAGAGTATTTTGAATGTGGGTAGACATTCCCAAGCAGTGATCTATGTTGACAGATCACTCATGGCAGTGGTGAACCTTGTGGGTCAGCCAAGAGCTGCATTACCCATATTGTTGAGTTACCCAGCTTCCCATGCTTACAGAGAGGAAGGATCTTGACTTGTATGGGATTCTCGCTTGCAGAAGTTGGTATGGGATGCTGTAGAGAGAGAGCGAGCTATGGGATTTTGTACTAGTACTACAACAATACATACATTGTCGGAGTCATCACGACGTTAGGTGTTGGATTAAGCTATGGACCTGAATTGTTTGACATGGATTGTGAGCCTAGGATTGGTTGAGCAAAGACACATGCAGTCCACATGTGTGACTGCAAGACCATTGGTAAGTTCTTTGCCTACCGAGACAGTGGAGTCAAAAGCTAGGGGCGAGAAGTGCCCAAGATCTCATCCTTGGTCTTATGGGAAATCCAACGTCACTCTTGATCTAGCTTTGTCAGCCTTGTCAAGGCTTTGACAATAGTGGGAAATTCTCGCACATATCAACGATAGAAGTTTGCAAGTCCAAGGAAGGCTCGCACCTTTCTCACATATGAGGGTTGTGGAATACTCAAGATTGCCTCCACCTTGGTTTAATTAACTCCCAATCCTCCTGGGTATATGGTATGATCCAAGCACTCTACTTGCTCCTGAAAGAACTTGCACTTTTCAGGATGCAACTTGAGGCCATGAGCAATCAGTCGTTCAAATAACTCCTACAAATGTATGTCATCCTCCCTCACTGTAGCACTATACACTAGAATATCATCGATGTAGGCTTGGACTCAATCAAGTCCTGCCAGGATCCTATCCATCACTCTTTGGAACTCAGCATGTGCATTTTTTAACCCAAATGGTAAGAACTTCCATTGATACAACACATTCTTGCCATGCGAATCAATTGCCCAAAAGGCTGTCTTGGACTTATCCTCATCTCGAATCCGCAATTGATGATATCCTACTAGTAAATCCAATGTACTGAAAACTTTTGCATGCCCAATCGTATCAAAGATCTCCTTAGCTGTAGGCATAGCATATCGATCAGATTTTGTCTGTTGATTGATAGATTGGTAGTCATCACACATGCGTCTATATGTATAATTACCATGTATATCCTTCTTGACTGGCATCACCATAACATATGCATATTCTCTATATGATATCTCCACTAATCCAGCCTTAAGAAGGTCTTGATACCTACTTTGGATCAGATCTCTCTCCATATCATTGTATTGATAGGGAGAATGGAAGAATGGTGCATCAGTTGTCAAGTCTATCCGGATACCATGTCCTTTTAAACAGCCTAAATCCTTCATACTAAAGGCAAAATAGTTTTTGAAACTCCTCAGAAACCTCCACACCCTCCATCTTTCTTCTCCTATCACTTTGGGATCAATCTCAATATCCCAAATCTCCTCTCCATTGACATTAGAGATAGAAGATATAGTATCTGGTTTCTAAACTATAATCTCTTGAGCATAAAACTTTTTCTACTCTCTTATATCATGCTCCACTATCTCAGTGTGAACAACTCCAGTAGCTCTAGATATAACCTCTTGAGTTCTATCATAAAGGTATGTAGTGGTAACTACCACTTGCTCCACGCAAAAAACTCCAACCATACTAGAAGAAGACTCTATCTATATGTTAGCCTTGGACGCTGAGATTGAGTACAGTTTGATGGTAAACCAAGACATCCATGACAACATGATGGTGTTGAAGTATCTTTGTATAGCTGCTTTGTAGGGCATTTTGAGTGCAAACGGGGATCAAGTTTTACAGAGAGCTCGACGGTTCAAATGGAAAGGTAGACACCTTCATTGAGTATGGGGAGATGGCAACATTCGTGTTGTGCCATTTCCATCTCAGAGTCACAGTTGGTTAGACATGCTCATGAGGAGTTAGATTATTTTGGAGTAAAGCGGTGTCGTGTTGTGATGGCTACTATGAGAAGATGATGACATGTGTCATCTTCAGAGCTGTTGTCATGACGGCGATACTTTAGGTTAGGATAATTGACGGCATTGCAAGTCTGTAAAGAGCCGGTGAGATCTAGACACATCACCTTGCTGACTAAAGAGCTTATCTGATCAAAGTGGAGTCGACGTAGGACATGGATAGAGGACAACATGATCCTCCAGATGTAATGATGCCGAGTCCATTTGTGATCAACATCCGTTGTCTTCATCGTGATCACTTTCGGGTATACTTAGCTAGTTTCAAGTTGTCATTTTAACTCTTATTAGTGACAACTCATATTGTGTATAGATTGTGTAGGAAAGGGTTAGAAAGCTGACGAGACAAGCTACAACGTGGGCTCAAGAATGGATGGATTTGAAGAATTTGTCACTCTGAAACGTTGATTCAAAGTTAGAGAGAGAAATTTAGACCTTTGAGTGTATTTGGAGTGTTTCTGAGAATCTTACAAGGATTTTGGGAGATTTGAGTTGATTGAGATATAGTTTACGACTCGGGCTTGTGTTTTGATTGAAGTTTTGACTCGATTGGACAAGTTTTGAGTACGGAGTGATAGGGTGAAGTTTGTATATATAGTCAGAGTTGCAGGATTGCACTGATATCACAAAGTTAGTACATTGATCATATCTTTTGATATCAGAAAGTTTTGTCAATAAAACTTTTCAGATTTGAAGTTCGGATGATAAGTGACCTTCTCATGAAAATTTAAAGCAATTGGAGTCAAGGATTGGGATGAGTGATGGGTTTTGTACATAGGGATCTGCATATCGCCTTCTGATATAGTGTGGAAATCAGCAATTTTTCTGAGAGATCTAGAGGAGAAAAACATGTGAAACTTTTTTGAATGATTGAAAGGGTTGTGGAGAAATTTTCTGTGAAGTTTAAGCGAGAGTTATCAGTAGAATCATTGGATATCATAATCTTCTTCCGCTAAAGTTATACCGGTTGTAATATGGAGTGCTGAGGAGAAGAAGAAGAGATTGTTGACTCACACAAGGTTCTAGAGGGTTCTTATACAGCCAGGCACTCGGATGTTCTCAGAGCAAAGAATTGTTCTATGCGATAGCGGACATATAACTTACTTCAAAGTCACTATTGGTGGAGATGTATGCAAACTGAGGTGCAACAGTTTGTGGCCAATTGTATGGTATGTGATCATGTTTGAGCATCATTCAATGTCCTTACACCATAATTACATCCTCTACTGATTATGGGACTTATTTATCATTGGAGCTTGGATTTTGTAGGACCTTTGCCATTGAGTATACAACATCATCGATATGTGTTGGTCATGATGGAGCATTTCTCCATGTGGATTGAGTTGGTGGTCTTGCATGACAAGTCAAGTGAGGGAACAACTTATGCGTTCTAAGCTACGATGCTCAGCCAATTTGGTGCACCAGCAGAAATATTGACTGATCAGGTAATTGAGTTTTTGGGTGAGTTTCAGGCTTTTTGTGATCGAGTGTTGATCGTTCATCGTACCACCTCAAGAGATCATCTCAAGGCTGATGGTCAAGCAGAGAGAGTTGTTCAGACGGTGAAGAGAGGACTAAGAAAGTTTGATTTGGAGAAAGGTCATCTGGGAGACTGGGACATCCAGCTACCATGGTTGGCCATGGGTTATCAATTTAGCTGGCAAGCATCTCTAGTGTCATTCTCACTATACTTTTTATTATATGGTAGAGATCCAGATTTACCTACAGCTATTCGTCAAGAGTCAGTTGAAGTTTTGGATTTCGATAATCATGATGTTTGGGTTAGGGTAGAACTCTTCTGTAAGGTAATGTCCATGGCATTTGAGAATCTGATTATTGCTAAACATAGAGATACTTTGCGTTATGCTACCATATGAGGAGGTGGATATCGACCTCAATTCGTAGATTTCATGTTGGTGATTACGTTTACTTGCAGCAGAAAGTCATGTTGGATGTTACAGCTGGTCGTACGATTCTACAAGTATGTGAGGTTTTATCTTTTGGAGTTTTGATATTAGAGGGTCGTGATAGTGTGATTTGGAAGGATCATGTGTGTAAATGTGCGCCATGTCACCTTCTAAACATTGATGGTATTATGGATCCAAGCTTGATAGTTGTGTGGGTAGGCTTGAGATGTATGTTATGTGGAGCAGCCATTATGTTGATTTGTGATTCTTATTAGAGAGGATGACATATGTCATGTTTGACACCTCCTCTCAATCCAGTGCATAGTGGATGATGGAGATGTACTCGATGCATTTAGCTGGCAAGCAGGTCTGACCGTTACATGGTATGGATTGCAGATAGGTGACTAACGATGGGACATTGTAGCACCCGGCCTCCTGATCTTAGCCCCACGAAGGGTATATCATGTTATGGATTAGATGGCTACATGGTGTTAGAGGGATCTAACCGCAGTTAGGGGGCAATTGTGGTACACTTGTGTTGATTTATGACGATCTATGTATTGTGATGTTTGTTGTGACAACGATGTATGTTGTGATGTGATATGTATATGCACGATAGCTGTCACGACTTATGTAGCGACATCTCTAGTTAGGTATGTGTACGTATGCAAGAGCAGATATAACAGTTAAAGCCGGTTGTGCATTTAGCGCCATTCGCACTGGAATTGTCGTTAGGGCCGACAACGCCGTTAGGAGTCCTAGCGCTCAAGGGATAGATTTCGAATTAGGGCTCCTTGGAGGGCAATTTTTGAAGTTGAGCATTTGAGGATGTGACTATGGTGGATAGAAGCTAGTGTAGGAACCTAGAGTCTTTGAAGCATAAAGTGGGTTTGGCTTGACTGTAATCTATCTTTTATGCTATGGTTATGAGCGGAGTGTTCTTGTGAATATTTTGAAAGTAGAAAAGATTATTGTGGTACACTTGTGTTGGTGTATGACGATCTATGTATTGTGATGTTTGATGTGACAATGATGTATGTTGTGATGCGATATGTTTGTGCATGATAGAGCAGAGGATATTTACCCATGATGCCATTAGAGATGTGGTGTTTGTAAGGCGCAAGAGAATGAATACCTCACATGGAGGGAGTGTTGGTATGTCTTGTAGGTTTTGGAGGGGGTGATTATCCATCTTGCTTAATGGGCGACGAGTGAAGCAGCAACAACTTTGTCATCAAATATAGGGGTATGCATAGAGATCACCTCCTTGTTCCTCTAGCTTTGGAGTTATATGGAGCTATGGACACCGACTTTGACATGTTTGTGAGAGTGAACATGAGACCCTATCATACTATGCGATGTGGGGTATCACTCTCTTTAGCTTATTGTATAGCCTATTTTAGGCAACATGTGTCCATTACTCTATAGAGATTATTAGCTAGTGCAATCCATATGAGAGCAATCACCTAATGTGATTGCTCTCATATATGTAGACCGTTTTACCTAGATAGTTTGGATATTTTAGGTGCAGTAGGACATATTTTCCACTATGATGCTATTGTGACCAAGCCCCATGTTACCCGTTTGGTTTCATCCATGTACGACTTGATGGGATTTTGTCGTCCTCTTTGTTATTTTACTTCGTCACTTTACTATAAATACTTCATTTTCAATAAAACTTTGGTCAGAATTATCTCACAATAAGCTTTTGTTGTTTGGTTAATCATAAATTAAAGTCAAATAACCTCAAATTATAATTCAAAACTCAAAAAATTTGATGTTATGCAAAACTTACTTATATATTTTATTTTTATTAATCTCAAACCGAATAGTATATTCACATCAAACTGCCATGCAAAACCTATAGTTTTTGAGAAAATGCTATGTAATAATACCTTGTTAGATTAGTAGAACCTATGGTTGAAGAGCAATATTCCATCATTTTATAAGGATAGATCATTTCATTCAACAAGGCTAAATTTATTAAATTGAAATCCTCTCTCAACTAACATAATTGGAGTAAGATTTTACATATGTGAATGATGATATACACATGTTTCAAGTGTGTAAATCATCCAATGGGAACCAAGTAAGATAGCAAAAAGGATGCGAGGACCCCATCAAGTTGGACATGAATGAAACCAAAGGGGTAAGATGGGGCTAGCCCTAGTAGTATCACAATGGGAAATATGTCCTATTGCACTTAAGATATCCAAACTATCTATGTCAAACGGTCTACACACTAGAGGAGCATTGGAAGAATCATCACCTAACGCGATTGATCTTCTATGGATTATGCCAACTAGTATTTTTTGTAGAACAATGAATACATGTTATCTAAAATAGACTATACAATAAGCTAAAGAGAATGATACACCTTGTTGCCTAGTATGGTATGCTTTCTCACACTCTCTCAAAATGGTGTTGAAGTCGTTATCCATAGCTCCATGTGTAAATCTATGTATAGTTTTGCATTTATGAGATAAGCAACAAAGATTATTTAAAAAATATATTTAAAATACTCATAATATAAAAATAATTCTATGTTGCAGTTTTTCTTTTATAACTTTATGAATGTTAGGTGCATCGTTTTCTTTTATGTCACAGTATTTTTCTCCGTTCTTATTGCGAATGGACGTGATTATTTCATTGCATTCTGATTATTTGCGAAATTTGTTTTTTCTACTTTATCTTTTCGGAAAGAACAACTTGATATGGAGTTCCTACTGCAGGCGTTTCAGTTGTGCGAGGAATGCATTACTGTACTTGTGGGAAGAGGCATTTTTCCATCCTTCCTCTAACGGGAGAAAACCAAAACAAATCAAATCTCAAATTTGAAGCCGCTTCCCAGTTCCGACCTTCCCACAAACCGATTCACGGCGGCAAGAATTCGAGAAGCGTCTGGAGGAAGCAACGCCACGGGTCAAGCTATCAGTCACCAGCAAGTCTACGAAATGTCCACAGATCCCGTCAGTCGGGAGAAGGGACGTACTGTACAGTAATCGCCAATTCACGTTTGATGGAAGGGACTTGGCCTGGACCGGAAATTCGACGCGGACACGTTTGCGTAGGGTTCAAGTTGCGACTTTTATCGACCAATTGGTGATTGGTATTCTTGAAGACGATTTCGCATTTGGGTGAGGGAGGATAAACAGAGAGCACATCGATCAGTTGAGGGAACGTTTCTGTGGTAGATTGCAGATTCGCGAGGCTAGTAGGAGTGGGCAAGATGATCGAGGTGGTGCTGAACGACAGGCTTGGCAAGAAGGTGCGTGTAAAGTGCAACGAGGATGATACCATTGGTGATTTGAAAAAGCTGGTTGCAGCGCAGACCGGGACCCGCGCTGAGAAGATTCGGATTCAAAAGTGGTACATCATCTACAAAGATCACATTACTCTTGCCGATTATGAAATTCATGACGGCATGGGTTTGGAGCTTTACTACAATTGAGAAAGCTTTCGGGGGCTTCTGGTCTTGAGTATTCAAGATGGAAATTACACAACAAATGGTTCTACTGCCTTGAGATTTTGATGTCAGGTGCTTCTGCTTCGCGGAGGGCAGTGTTTTTTAGTTCGCCAATCGGCTCGAACTGGTCTACAAAACGCTTTTAGGAGCTTTGTTCTCTCTGAAGAAAGACAGTATTAACAACACTTTTGCTATTTTGTACATAAATATGCCCCAGGCTACATAACGGTAATCAAAAACTTTTTCTCGCAACTTCGCTTTGCCTCTGATTGATACCTGTACTTGACCATCGTCTGTTAGGGTTTTAAATGTTCAAGACTGGTTTGCGTGCTTTTGAAGAATACGGGATGTGCACGATGGAATTTGCCCGGTATATTTTCTATTGTATGTTAATCTGTATTTTGAGCACTAAATTGCTTTGTAAATAAAACTCGGTTACCCAAGACCTACCCAAACTGGTAGTCCTCTGAGTGAACCGCTTTATTTTATTTCTTTGTACTGTATAGACACTATTTTGTTTGGGATTGTCAGAGAAAAGGTTTAGTGTTTGGGGAAGCAGCTAGGGCGATTTGGGCATTTCTGTTGATTTGCAACACATTATTGATAGCAATTAGTGTGAGTAGAGTTTATAGTCAGTTATTTTAATATATGTGCGTTTGAGGTCTAAGATAGATCATGAATGCTGTAGCTCATGAGCATAGGCAATATTGATGCTCTGGCTGCACTTTGGATGTTTATGATGCAGTTGACGTCGTTGAAGCAAGTTAGGAAACGCAGGTCCTTCAGATGGATAGACACCTGAGACGAACTACACAAAATCGTTTTTTAGGGTTCAATGCGTAGTTGAAGGTTTGTTGTAAGGGGGACAGGAAATTTTTTTTTCTCGCCATAATCTATCTCATATTTTATTCACACAGTTCGAAGGTTTGGTTACGGGCACGATTGTTGGGTTGCCCCCCTTGTCAAATTGACACCTCTACATAGATAACTGGCCTTGATTCTTTCCAAGGAATTATGATTCTTCAGATAGGGTGGGGTTTTTAAATATGTAGGTGGTCGGCCCTTTCAAGATGTATTTGTTGATTCTTCAGTTCTTTTTCGTTGGGATCCGCATGTTTCTTGTACGAAAGTTGCTGCTGTTTGCCAGAAGCTTTTTAAGGTTAAGGTGTTGGGAGTATCTTTCTTAACACGCTCAGCTGTGTGTTTACAGGTTTGTAGGTCGGCTAGATTTTGAAGCCCTATGCTGCTAGGAACTTGGGCAAGCTGACGAAATTCCTGTTCTTAGCTCTCTTTTACTACGAATACAGGACATCTGTATTTTATGTGTGTATGCACAAGGTAGATGTGACATTCGAACTGGAGTTCTCAGAATACCTGAGCTTGACAAAGAATTTGATTCCTTTGTGTTGCCTCAGTTTGTACACATGCCGACTACCCATACTTTTAAACCACCTCTGGCCAGTGCATGATCGGCTTTTATATTTCATTCGGGAAATTGGAGTTTTACAACCCAAGAACATCTCTCAGCGTCTTAGAAGATATGCTCGACGGTGCACCGGTGGAAACCATTCATTTGAAGTTGCAAGCTATGAAAATTGATATATAACCTAGATGATATGGGTTAAAACTTAGTAAGCCTTTCATCCGTTGCTTACATCCCTTTTATCTGTTGGTCGGCGTGTGAGAACTTGTTGGATTATTATACGCACCTGGTAAGTTTGTACCTTTAGTTTAAGAGGCGAATTGCGTACAATTTGGAGCGTTATTTCCCATAGAACTAATGTTGAAGCTTTTTGCAAAGGATGTGAATGTTCACACGCTCTGGATGAACACAGAACAAATCCGCACACATGTAGTGAGGTACATGCAAATCACACCAGCAATGTCCAGGGTGAGCCTGCAAGTAAGATTGATTCTGCGTGTAAGGTATCTTTGTTGAGTTAAAAGGATTAACATATGTAACCAGTCATCGCATTTCAAACTCTGCCAACGATAATCCTCAGACAAGTTCGGGAAGAGGAAATGTGTAACTCTACTGAACCTACAAAGATCATAATCTCATGAAGAGTCTGCACCTAGGTCCGTGATGTTGTGGCGATGTCAAGCATTACCGAGAGGACAACGCAATCGTAGCAGGCGTCCGAGTTGGACAATTAACTAAACCAGTACACTCGGTCACCAGTGATCAAACCTCGTGACCTTATACTTGTCACCTTATCGCCGCATTTAGGAGCCCTATGTGCACAGGAACGAAGGGTCAACGTTGCCTAGAGCTGCAGGTATTTTGCCCGGTGATCAGGAAATAGTACCGTACTGCAGGGGTGTTGATTTGGAAACCGAAAGTCGCTAAGTTGGCGCCATGGAAACTCACCTCGTTTCCACGACGAAAGCTTGCCTGCAGCTTTCGTTGTCACGGAGATTCGCCCATGTCCTTCAGAGCGCAGAATCTTTCCCCATGAGCTGCGAAGGCAGTGTGCGTCGTTGTTTGAGAGGATTGTCGCAGTGCAGCAGCTTCAGGATTCTAAATCCTCGCGGAAAGTCCAATCGAGTGGCCGTTTTCGGAAGTCCGAATTCTGTTACTCGTCAGCCAGTGAGCATATTGAAATCTTTTGGAGTCTGTGAAAGTTTTGTAGGTGATTTTTTCGACTCTTCGAGGCATAGTCGAAATTCGGCATTTTCCAGTCATGACTACACGAAATGCCATGGATTCTGGGACTTTGACATCACCAGGAATTCTATAACTTGCACTTTTACTTCTGCCACTACTCCGAACACTCCGAACACGGACGTAGAGATTTCGTATGAGCCCTTCCAGCGGTTAGAGAACTTTTACGACGACCATCTGTTCCTCTTCCCGGAGGAAAATTGGGATGTGGACGTACAGGAGGCTTCAAATGCATTGAAGGTGCATTTGATCACACTGAAGACCGCAGCGCATGTTGAGGATGGTTCTACAGTGCTATGTTGGGGTGGAAGTCCAGCTTTGATCCACCAGCTCTCCGTTATCTGCCCAGATTCACTGGTAGTAAGCCATTGTTCACTCTCGGTGCTGGCTGTGGTTAAGGAATCGAACGACGATATCGTCTGTTGGCATGGTGATATAGCTGACATGCCTAGCTCTTCTTACGGACCTTTCGATTCTGTGTTCCTCAACTCTTTGCCTGCTCTTCATGAGTCCCCGGTGCAACTACTCCAGGCGACAGCTCGTCTGTGCAAACCTGGTAATGTCGTAATCGAAACTTTTTAGGCACGGAGTGTGTAAAATCCAGTAGAGTGATCTAGCTTCCCAGTTGCTTTTTTTGCTTTACTTCCTCTTCACATGTACACCTGAATCACTAAGCGGATTGATTTCTGTAAAATCGGCCACATGTTTATATCTGGTCAGCTTCTATTTCCATGCAATGTTTTCAGCGCATGGTACTGTGCAGTTCAGTGGCTTGCTTCATTGGATTTCTTTCGGAGCCTCTTTGAGCTAAAATCTGATGTGGACTCCAACGCCGAACTGATGAGTCTTCTTGTCATGGTTCCCCAACATAGGTGGAAGAATTGTCATTAGTAACAGCGAGGGACAAAAAGGTCTCGCAGCATGTCGAGAAAAGAATCCAGAAGTTGTACTTCACGATCTTCCTGATGCATCAGCTTTAGAAAAGATGATTGATGGACTGCCTCTGAAAGTCGTCGAGATCCAGGATGGATCTTCCTACATTGCAGCGCTCGAGGTATACCCCCAACCTGGTTTCTTGTTACTTTTAAGGAGGCCTTCACTAGTTTTGAAAAGTTGTTGAATCTCCAAATAAACTCGAACAAGGTATTTTATGCCTAAACATTTGCCAGGTCTGAGCTCAAGAACGCGTTTCGTGTGTCAAGGATTCAAATATTTCGGGTATTTCGCAGGTGACAAGTCCAGTGTACATCTCTTCTTCGGGTTTGAACGGTAGTGCGTATTTTTCGGACATAACCAAATCAAAGGTACAAGAGTTTTAGTAATGTTTACGAGGTCGACCGTGGTGGAAATTATTCCAGTTGAAGGCTGGCATATAATAGACCGCAGCTTATTTGTTTGCTTTTTGATATTTCTTGCGCTGACTCGTTATCTGCGGCAATTTTTGGATGCTGTTATGTATCCATTGCCTCTGCGCTGATGGCAGCGTAAGGACGTAGTTTCTAGATTGTAGATGGTACATCTGAACCAAATAACAAGGGAAACCGAGTAATATAGCAAAAAGGATGGGAAGACATCTGAAGTCGTAAGACCCCATCTGAACCAAATCGCAAAACGCTTTGCCAACAGATTTCATAGTTCTGTGTTCAGTGGATTATATGACTAATATCCTCTTTGGTGAACGAAGATACGAGGTAACAGAACGTTTGATCTCGTTCCCAACTATCCAATACGAGTGAGAGGACATGTTGTTAAAGGTTTTGGTCGAGGAAGCAAGCAAATGGGCATACCTACCGGTAAGAGAAGCCTCTGTAATCTCTCGTGAGACAAATGCTTTCAATGGATTAATCAGCGTATTGGGCACCTAGACGGAAGTAACCTGTAGGGAGATGCATATGAGTAGGTATTGAACCTTCTCCTTGGATTTATCCTATTGTAATGACCCTAAACGACGGAAACAAAATCATGTGTTATTCTGTCTCCGTTGCAGCCAATGTTGATCCAAATGAAGTGCCAGAGGAAGTTCTTCAAATGCCCAAAGGTGTCTATTGTGGGTGGGCCCAAGTCCTCGGTGAAAAACTTGATGCAGGAGTGCATAGAATGGCTATGAATATAGGAAACCGACCCACTTTTGCTGATGCTGATGGAGTAACAGTGGTAAGTTTCTCTATCAGGCTCCGATTTTCACTAATTTCTCCGCCGTTCCATTCGTGGATGGTTAGGTTGTAGGAGATGGATGTATCCCAACAACTTCTTTTATCTGGATTATCTTCTGATGACCCGTCGGATCTTGTAGGAAGTACATATACTCCATAATTATGGAGATGTTGATTTCTACGGCAAGGAGATGAGTTTCGTAGTATTAGGATTTATTCGCGAGGAAATGCAGTTCAAAACTCTTGGTAAGTATATTGTGCTTGGGACAAATTTTCTTGACCGTATCCATCTTAGTATTGAAGTTCAGGAAATAGCAACACTGCTTGTATTAAGAATGTTGTTGTGGAAGGTTTATTGCCAGATATACCGGACGAGTTATAACCATTTCCTCAGAGCCATAAGTATGATAAGTACGTTTTGTTCAAACCGGACGGTCCTGAAGCATCGATGGATCTATGTTCAACTTTATCTTTGCAGGGGAACTTGTGCGAAGAATACACGCTGACTTAGAAATCGCAAGGAAGGGTGTAGAAGACGATGACATGCAACACTTCGCAACCGATGAGGTTTTCGTCAGGAGATGACACGGTATGATTTCAAGGTAGAAGAGATTGGTGGAGATTAGGAAGAAGAGCGTTTATAGTATTCATTGTTTTTCTTAACAGTGACTTGAAAGAGGTGAAGTCGGTTAGCGTCATACCGGGAAGTGTAACGGAACTAGATTCAGATTGTGAAACGACGTCCACAGCTCTGTCAGGGCAGTTCTCGACGGCATAGTCTAGAGAGCGGATATCAGCAATGTTCACGAGCAGTCTTAGTCATAGAAATAAGAAATTCAGTAACTAAACTGCTCGAAGTGTCATGTGTAAGAAGTGGAGGAGGACTCGTGGGCTGAAGATTACCGCCTTTTAAGGCTTTCTTTCTAAGATACTGTCAGTTCAAATTGTCTGGGTCGTACTCAGACTACTTATAATTGTGATAAGAATCTGATTTCCCCAATCCAAAAATATATGTAACAGCAGCTCGAGATCTTTTTGATTCCAAAGGTGGCAATTTCCCTTCATGGCTACTAAGCAACCTGCCACACACCGGAAGCGGTTTAAACAGAACTCCAAGCATATGAAGAAGCGAGTCTAATGCGGTGGACTTTTGGTGCAGTATTAGTTAGAAATCAGCAATCGCCGCTAGAGGCAACGCACAAGTTTTCGAATAGAAACGTGAGCATGCTGGCGGTAAGCTACCGCTGAAACTGTCTACCGTACATACGAAATAAAACAGATTCCTGGATTCAGAAATTACTCAAGACTACCGAAGAGCAGATGATGTGTTGGAGTCACAGATCGTGTAGGTTCTGGTACGGGGCTCGAGGTTTAGCGGAAGTACCCAAGGACGGTGTCATGATGAAAATATAGTCCGCTGGTTGACTAATTCTCGTGGGTCCAATATTTCGACTTTTGCGGCTTATGTGACATCAGCAACTTTTTCCAGTTTGACACCAGCAATCGCTTACCCGCCGTCCACTCCACTACACTCCGAATTCCTGACTAGATCGATCCTCTTCAGTCTCGCAAAGTAGCTGTCCGAATAGGAAATGCATCATATGGATACCAGAATTCCTTTCACCCTGACGCATGAGTTGCACTCACCCAAGTTCCTTCGGACATTGACTCCTTGACGAGAACATCCAATGGGTTCTCCGGCTACCAACGGCAGATGGACTTCCCCAGATTCGTCCATCCCTGGGCATGAAGTGGCATCTCGGGTACCATGCCCCGTCCTTATCTAGGCGCTGGCCATCTGCCATCGGAAAATGTACAAGAGCTTACACTCGAAAGTCGCAAACGAACATCAGATCCCAGGTGGAAACGACAATCCTTGGCGACGATGAAAGATGGCCCTGTGATCGCATGGCAGCCTGAGAATCTGCGCATTGCACACGACGCCAAGCCTGAGGCTTACCGTCCGTTGAGAATCTACGTGCTGGTGGAGGCAGGAATACACGCTGGAGTGAAGACCTTCACTCCAGCGTCACCAGTTTCAAACGGAATCACTCCGCGTTTCCGAGGTGCGTCCAGATTGGGGCATTCAGTCCGTGAAGAAGTCTGCTATACCCGCTTTTGCACTGTCCTTCCAGTACAAGACTTTCCCTCCGTGAGAATTTGTCCTGAGGAAGCGGTTCGTTTAGAGCACGAATAGGAGAAAAGTGCACTCACCTGCCGGCGAGATGTTCGTACACCAAGTCCCGGCAGGGAGAGCCAGAGCCTGGCGAGCAAGGTTCAAAGGAACAACAATAAGGTCTCCCTAATACATTGGGGAGAATTTATTGTGCTGGGTGATGGTTCTTCGGATGCTATCTTCTTTGAAGTATATGTTAGGTGGAGGAGTATATATTTACCATTGTGATGCTATTGGGCTAGCCCTATGTTTTAAAGTGTTTTGAAGTGGGCTAGCCCTATGTTACCCGCGTGGTTTCATCCTTGTAAGACTTGATGGGGTCTTCCCATCCTTTGCATCAGGTTCTTTCATTTTCTTCTTTCATGTATCTCCTCTACACGGAGTTGTCACGTTCTCTCGGTGGCGTTACGGAATGGATCTAGAGGAGCACACGTACTCACTTACTCCTGCTACGGTAGGGCTTCCGATCATCGTAATTGCCTTGAGCATTATGTGCCAAAGGCTCGGTGGAGCTGAGCTGTCCACCACTCCCTTCTCATCAGCACAGAGCACGAGAACAAAATCACTTTCGGAAGCTGGCGCTTCTCGTTCCCGTGGGGATGCGTTGGTTCACGAGAGGAGTTGGGAACTGGAAGCTGCCTATGCGTCGGCCTGGGCCAGCGAACTCGCTGGCTCCTTCAGATGGACGTCCGTGACAGTTAAACAGTTAGCGCCTCGAGGAAAAGACGGTGCGCTCCGATCCAATCCCCATCTTTCCATCGCCGTGTGATCCTCAGCCTCGTGCTCCCGGCGACCGACCCCACCGCGCATCGATCGCAGATAAGTATGCGGCAGTCGTTGCCGGGTCTGACGCAGATCGGCAGCAGACGAATCATGTCCGAGGAGGAAAGGAACAAAGCGAAGCGAGGTCCCGGCGGGATGTTTCTGTTGTGCTGCGCAAGCAGCGGCGGCGGCAGGAGGAGGCGAGCGAACTAGGGCCCTGCGAACTTCTGACGTAGTCTTTACCGAGCTCCAACTTCGAATGTGCGCTACCAACTCCAGTCCCTTGGGTTGCTTCCGTTGGCTTGGAATGTGACAATCCCCGTTCGTTTGACAGGTTTCCCGTTTCCCGTCCTCTAACGAGAAATCGCCTGCAGGTGCTGCCACTCCTGCCTCGCGCATCTGTTGCTGCATTCGCGGTCCCCATGCCACTCGACTGCTGCCAGGTGCTGCTGGAGATGAGCACGCCGCACTTTCCGAAGAGCGGGTGGAGCTCAGACAGCTTTTCCAGCTTGTAGCAAGGGTTGGTCGTCGTCATGGCGGGGCCAAATGCGGGGCCGGAATTACTGGTCCCGTGCCAATGTGAGTATGGGGATGGGGCGAGGCTCGTAGACAGGAGGTAATCGTCGCTCAGGTGGATGGTGGATGAGTGGAAGATGGAGCTCCGAAGAGCTTTGTGCTCCATATAAGGTGATTCGTGGTACTCGCGACAGGGTCCGATGACAACGACGAGGACGATAGATTTTTGTTGAAGATTAGTGCGAGGACTCGGGTGATGGATCGTGCGATGATCCGATGGTGCGCCTGACATAAGGAGGAGGGGGAGAAGGTCGATTCAATTCTGTTCACGTCGGTCGAGGTGAATGGGCTGGATGAGTGGAATTCGATGCAGGGATTGGATGCCGCGCTGCTACATCGCAGTGCCGGTCTTGTTCTGCGGGCTCTCATTCTTGTGGGTGTTCGATCAAACATATCTGCACTCGGGCATTTCGGCGCACGAGTACCTGTACGCGGCGCTGCTGCCCACGTCCGAGGCTGTCCAGCAGGCGAACGCGCGGGCCTCGGTCCCCAAAGATTGCGACATCTTCTCGGGCCAGTGGGTGTACGACGACGACCTGCCCTTGTACAATGGGTGCAAATTTGCCGAGAGGGGTTTCGCGTGCCAGAGGAATGGGCGCCACGACCTCCGGTACCAGAAGTGGAGATGGCAGCCCCACGATTGCGTCCTTCCGAGATTCGATGCCTCCGATATGTTGAATCGCTTGAATGGATCGCGAGTGGTGTTCGTGGGCGACTCCATGGGCCGCACGCAGTGGGAGTCGCTGAGTTGCCTCCTGCTGCAGGCGGTGGCGGATCAGAATTCCGTGAAATTGATCGGCGGCCCCATCACCAAAACCACTCCCTTCATGCGAGTGCGGTTCGTGGCGCACAATCTCTCGCTCGATTACTACCGGAGCCCGTTCCTGGTCGATGGCGGTCGGGACGTCCCTCCTCGATCTCCGAAACGTGTTCGCTCCACGCTCAAGCTCGAGAGGATGGGGCACGTCGCCAGGAATTGGCACAAGGCCGATCTTCTGGTGATCAACACCGGCCACTGGTGGAACTCCGAGAAGACTTATGATCTGGGCTGCTACTTCGAGATCGGCAGGCAGTTGATGGTGGGCATGAAGGTGGAGGCCGCTTTCAGGAAAGCTCTGACCACCGTGACATCGTGGGTCAATGACCACGTCGATTTCAACCGAACGCAGGTTTTCTTCCGGAGCATCGAGCCCTCTCACTGGACCATGGCCTTCAGCCAACTGCCCGTCAATTCGTCCACATTCCGGATGGTTTACCCCAAAGCCGTTTACCTGGCGGAGGCCGTGAGGCAGGCGGGCGCTTCTGCAATGCTGCTAAACATCACCACTCTTTCCTCTTACCGGCCCGACGGACACGTCTTCAACTACACCAGGAGCCCCGTGCTGGATTGCGCCCACTGGTGCTTACCGGGAGTTCCCGATACATGGAACGAGCTCATGTACTTCTCGCTGCTGATCAGAGGACGAGGAGTTTGGGCCTAGCATAATTCACCCACCGCTGCTTCGATTGAATCTCCGAAGCTCGAGGTGCCTGCCTCCCTTTTGAATGAATGAATGAATGCCTGCATGGAGAAGTGATCGTTGGCCGTCACTTGTGATTGAAGGCGTGAAATCCGTGGACTGTCACCGACATGAAGCGGATTCTAGTTCTGCACCCGGAGTCTTCTGCTGGAAAAGCTGGAAGATGATGATTCACTCCTGGCAGGCAAGAACATCTATGACTCGTTGGAGATGTGCAGGACACGAAAGTTGTGTCAGGAGAAAGGCTCATGGGGCCCCGGTCATGCCACGACTTGAATGACACCGAGCTCAAGGGAGCATGAAATGAGGAGGGCTGTGAACCAAGGTGAGGATTTGTCTCCTCGGGGCTTCATTGAGAAGCTCTGTGCTTCAATAGAGGGAAGGGTGAGGAAGTAGGAGATTGAAGGCCTGGCTTGCTTCCCACGACAGCACCTGTCGGACCATAAAATACTGCTTTCTGAGAACCTTCTTCACTGTTAACCACATCCACTGCCCAAAGGGTGGAGGATATGGAATGGGGAAGTACACAGCAGAGTGATGATCTCCTCCTCGCGGAGATCCGGGACAGACTCTCCGCGAGGAGGTTATGTCTTCTGAGGAAGACTGGCCTATAGAGTGAGAGGTTTGGTCCTCACGGAAGGTTAGTTAGTTGGGGACTGCATCGGCTCGATGAAAATCGGAAGTTTTGCTCTAGGCTTGTTTGTCGAAAATTTTGTAATCTCTGCTTTTTTTGCACAGCAGCAGCTCGGAAAAGTCCAACCTTTGTGGCAAGAGGAAAACTTCCAATCCGAATGCCCACTCACCACCCTCCGATACGGAACCGATTGGTGATGAATTTGTGAGCCGCAGCACGTTTAGTGATTGTGTATGCTCAGGACTTCCCGATTCAGAATTCATAACGTCCGAATATGTGCAACAGGTGAGCTAACTGCTTCTTGGAATAATCAAAGGAATTTCAGTTGGCTATTCTCATTCTGTTCCTATTTTGCAGTTTATATCGTGATGTGAGTGCACTGTGAAGCAATCCAATGCAATTTACTTTCCTGTGTTCAATGGCCCAGCTCGTAGTAGGGAACTCGTTTGGCGAAATGTCGTACCATATTTCCGTCTTCAAGAGAATGCAAAGTTGAAGTACCTTTTCTTCGGCCCAACCATCGACGCTACACTCGCAGAAACACACGTTCCAATGTAGCAGGGCATAGAAAGAGAGATGGAGTTGCAAGGATACTCACGGAGATTTTGAGAGGCTCAATTCTGCAGACACTGTCTAAGATATTCCGCGCCGAATTGATACAGAAATCTCCTCAGCACAGTATTACCAGGAAACAGTCCAGAGATTTAAAGCAATTCGACGTTCGCTCGCGCAGAATTCATGATTCCAGCTTCACAACGATATTTCTCTCCTGCATTATCGGCGGTACTGTGAGATGGGGTTCGTCGATTTTTTACTTCCCGTTCGTCTTCCCCCAAGACAAGTCCACAAGTTGTTTTTACTTACGTTTTCCATTATTTGGCGCCAATTATCCTATCACGAGCGCATTCTTCGTAACACTAAAGACAAGACATGAAAATAACAAAAGGGTTGGGAAGACCCCATCATGTCATTCAAGGATGGAACGGGAACATGGGGCTAGGCTTCAATAGCATCACACTAGGAAATATGACATAATCACTAAATTTTTTCATTATCTAGGTAAAATACAAAAAAATTAACATAGCGTTTCAAGAAGCATCACTTAACATGGTTGTTCGTCTCTCATTGTAATGTTAATGCTCTTTGAGGTAAATGTTCTTTGTAGAGAGATGGACTAAAATAGAATACTTACGAGTGACGAAGTAAAATAACAAAAAGGATGGGAAGACCCCATCAAATCGTACAAGGAAGGAACCAAACCGGTAACATGGGGCTAGGCCCCAAGAGTATGTCCTACAGCATCTAGAATAAATTATTCTATTTGTTCAGATATTCTAAACAAATAGAATAATTTAAAGATAATGATACCCACTATTGTCTCACATTCGTTCCAACATGTCAAAGGCTATGTCAATACCTCCATATAATTCTATACCAAGAGGAACAAAGAGATGATGTACCACTATATTTGGAGACCTTGGCTATTGCCGCTTTACCCTCCGTCCATTCTGGAGGATGGGTGATCACCCCTTTTGAAACAATGTCTCGAGTAAGATTGGTAATCACCATATCCGTCATAGTGACCTGGTCCTCCCAAACCATGTATAGGTCTTCCCTAATTCTAGTCGATTGCAAGGTATACCAACGCTCTCTCCATGTGAGGTATCCACACTCTCGTGCCATAGCAAACACCACATCCCTAATGGCATCATGGGTAGCTATCTTTTGCCCTCTGAATGGGCAACGAGTCATATGAACACCTGTTGCATCTAAAGTGATACCAAACTCATATGTGAGTAATGAAGATGTAGATACATGGACCAAGCCAAGATGGAACCTCATCGTTGTAGAGAAAATAGCTGGTGTGAGTCGGAAAGCCATGATGCATAGTCGAGCCAAGATCCACGAGCATGCACCCTTGCCAAAGCAAAAGCGTAAACGAGCTCTAGTAGTACGAGAAATGGCCGGATCCACTAAGAGTGAACATAAAGCCTCATGAAACTGTCGGTTCATCAAGATAGACTATAGACCTCTAGTTCAATCGGTAGCCAAAGAGGAAAAAGACGTGAGCTCATATTGTACCTCTAGTGGTAAGCATCTCTCGTATGTCGCAATAATACATGTAAGGGAAATGATCTCGTATCCACATCCCTCGCATATATTTCAAGGATAGGTCTATATGCGATCACAAATCGAGAAGATAACAAAGGTGCAACGAGTGCCCAACTAGCCAAGAATGTTGTAGGTATCATATGCTCCATCGATAACAAGCCTACCCCTCCACATAAAATTAGCAAAGATGTTTATCTCCGAGTCAAATCTCTTGTCATGATGATGTCAAGGTAGGTGGGTTGACAAGCAATACTAGATGACAATATACCAAACGCCACTTGCGGATCCCCTAGTAGAGGAAGCTCATCTACATGCAAAACATCCTAGTCAAGTGCAACGTCTAGGTAGCGTGAGACAAAATCCTCAGACCCTAGAATACACTCCTAGAATACGTAAACCATCTATCGATGTCATACATCCCTTTGGAAGCTGGATATGAGGAAGAATTCCCAAAGGAGACCAAGCCCTACATTTGACACCTTGACTCTCAAGGCTACAAGATGAAGCTCGGTAGTCAAGTAATCAAAGGTCCAAATTCTTAGTAAACTACTCATATGATACTTAATGTGCCTAATCCTCGCACATATCTTATGTATCTTACCTTATCACATATCTCACTTATACACTCTTATGTCAATCCAAAGAAATCTTTTCTCACATAGGAGGGCATGCAAAATAGGCAAGAAAAGCTCTACATTGGTTTTTTAACTCCCCACAGTCCTGGGTATATAGTATAACCCAAATATTCCACATGTTCCATAAATAACTTACACTTTTAGATGCAACTTGAAGTTCATGAGTTATCAAACCATAAATAGCTGATGTAAATTGTTGAGAAACCGACTCTTCAGGAATCACTCCAAGAAGAGTAGAGCACACCAAAGGGACAAGAGAGAGTGTACAGGAATGAGATGGGGAAGGTTTTGCCTTCCCATGTATATATATAGGGTGAGTACAAGGAAACCCTAATTTCGGGTTAGCCCTAAACAGATCTGTACCATAGGTACGTAACAACCCTAGATCAACTCGATGAGCTTGGGATATTAACACTCCCCTTCAAGCTCAACTGTACATCATGAACTCCTAGACAATGTCGAAATGTAGCAAACGACTCTCTAGGCAAAGCTTTGATGAAGATATCTGCAACCTGATCTCATGTATGTATATATCTAAGATCTACTACACCTGAAAGGACCTTCTCCCTAACAAAGTGATAGTGCACCTCAATATGCTTTGTCCTAGCATGAAAAACAGATTGTTAGCTAACATCATGTTTGCTAATGTTATCGCCTAGGATAATTGTAGGACTAGGATAATCTACTCCAATATCAAAAGCAAGGAACGAAGCCAAAGCGCTTCACAAGTGGCATTCATAGCACCACGATCACTGCCTCTGTGGAAGACAATTGCCACGATTCGGTTGCTTCTTAGAAGCCCGACTCACGGCCCGTCTTTCCCAAGTCCAAATGCATATCCAGACGTGGATCTCCTACCGAAAATGTCTCCTGCCCAATCAGCATCGGTGTAGCCATGCAGGTTCATCTCACCTTCAAATCTGTATCGAAGTCCAAAACGAAGTGTGGACTTCACATAGCGGAGAATCCGCTTAACCGCCATCATATGCGGTACCCGTGGAGCATGTGAACCGACCGACTAGACCAACAACATAGCTCAAATCCGGTCTAGTGATAGTCAGATAAATCAAACTCCCAACCATCTATTTGTACAGGCGGGGATTTGCAAGTAACTCTCCATCGTCTAACTCAAGCTTTAGACCTTGTTGTAGAGGAGTGTCTATTGGTTTACAATCAGACATCTTGAACTCCTTAAGCTTATCTAAAGCATATTGGCGTTGTATTAGCCACATATCCTTTTCCTCTGTGATAAACTCCACACCAAGAAAGAACTTGAGATATCCTAAGTCTTGTATCTCAAATTTGGAACATAAGATATTCTTGATGCGGGAAATCATCTCCTCATGGTTCCCAGTGATAATAAGATCATCTACGTAGATGGAAATCATCACTACATGAACTCATGATCTCATGCAGTATAGGGATGAGTCGGAATGACAGACTACAAATCCAAGAGACATGAGAAAGGAATTGATCTTCTCATACCATGCTCTCGGAGCCTGTTTCAAACCATAGAGGGATTTCCTTAACTTACAAACGCGGGGAAAGAAACTTCGGATCTTTGTAACCAGGTGGTTGTTGCATGTAGACTTTCTCGCCGAGATCTCCATTGAGAAAGGCGTTCTTGAAGTCCATTTGATGCAGTCGCCATCCCTTGTTGACAAAGAATAGCAACCACCATGCAATTGTTGCCATCTTGGAATCGGACTAAACGTCTCTTCGTAGTCCACTCCATGATGTTGTGCGTAGCCCTTGGCTACCAATTTGGCCTTGTATCGAGATATAGTGTCATCTGAGTTGCGCTTGACCTTGAAGACCCATGTGCAACCAATCGCTTTCTTACCTTGAGGTAAGTCCACCAATTCCCATGTTTGTTGGTGACGAAGTGCAGCAAGTTCTGTCTCCATGGCTTCAATCCACTCATTTTTGTGCATCGCCTCCTCAAGCTTACTAGGTTCTGGCTCAGCAAGAACGTGAGTCATGTATGCATGATGATCAGCAAGGAAACTTTCATGCATAAATCGCTGAACATGATGCCGAACTCTCTCGCATTTTCGTAGAGGCGTGACGATGTCTTCGTTTGTCGCCCCTTGCTTCGGATCCGAGGTACCGCGGCCGGCGTCGTTTCGGGATGTTTCATCCAACGGATGAATATCGGCAATCCGTGGTGAGGACATCATATGTTGCAAAATAACGTGATCCTCAAAACTAGGAGTCGGTCTGGAAGGTGCTCGGTGAACTTCATCCGTAGCCTCCTCAGTACGATAGACTTCAACTCTAGATTGTGTGATTCCGAAACTCCACTCAGTAAAGGTACAGGTTGACAGACTTTTTAGTGCGCATCGGCCAGGAAGAGTGGGTATGACCGAACAATCGCAGTGCATACCAAAATTGCAACTCTTCAAATACAACATCTAATGATATAGAGTTACCTAGAGGAAGGATTATAGCATCTATATCCTTTCGTATCTAGGGCATATCCAAGGAAAATACACTTCTCAGCTTTTGGATCTAGCTTCTTGCGCTTCTCATCCGGAATGTGTACATAACAGATGCAACCGAAAACTTTTAGATATGAGTAATCAGGCTTGTGGCCTGTAAGTACCTCCATCGGGGTCTTGTTGTGGATTGCCGCTATAGGAGTCCGATTCATCAAATACACCGCGACGGAAGCTTGCCTTACGCCCGTAAGCGGTATATGCAAGTTCTTCTCGTTCAACATAGCGCCGAGCAGCCTATACGCTATGTGACGATTCTTTCTCTCCGCAACGCCATTCTGTTGTGGAGTATAATTGCAAGTCTTCTGGCGCTGTATGACATGCTTACGTGAGTAGGCGTGAATTCTCAGAGTAAACTCGCCTCCTTCATCCGAACGTAGACAAATGATATATTGTCCGCATTTTTTCTCCACCAAGGTGTGGAAAGTCCGGAAAGTCGATTAA
Organism: Marchantia paleacea; assembly: GCA_014180765.2. Taxonomy (NCBI): domain Eukaryota; kingdom Viridiplantae; phylum Streptophyta; class Marchantiopsida; order Marchantiales; family Marchantiaceae; genus Marchantia; species Marchantia paleacea. The sequence continues at coordinate 746,146 of MUAA02000138.1, forward strand.
CACATTTGAAGAGCTCTTGCTCTTAAGGAAGTAAACCAGTGTAGAAGAGAGAGAAATCATCAATGAAGGACATGAAGTACTCAAAAACCAGATAAACTTGGTTGAGAAGAAGTCAATACATCCGCGGTGCACCAGCTCTAGAAACTTGGTCGTTCTCCTACCCGATCCCTTAAAGGGTTGTCTAGCTTGCTTGTTTAGCCCGACAAGCGGGACACACCGCAGCAGTGGGCTCGGCGAGAAGTGAAGTTGGGCAAACCTATGACTAGATCTAAACTCGGAAGAGTCTTACGTTTCTGAAAGTTCATGTGCCCACCCGCTTTTGCCAAAAATATCTATGTCGATACTACAAAGCCACTTTCGTAATGAAAGGAGTTGAATTTTATCGACATTAACTGTAGCATCTAGCTTGAACAGTCTACCACTCCTGCTACCTCGAGCTACAACAGTACCTGTGGAATCTTCAACAAAGCATCCATCTTTGTTGAAACGCACTTGGAAATTTTGTTCTACCATCTATCCTACTGATAATAGATTTCGAGTCAGAGTAGGAACATGTAAAATATTTCCGATTCTAGAAAGATTAGATCCTGGAATGTCAAGCGGAATTTTACCCTTATGCTTGATCTCGTGCTTCGTATCATCTCCAGTCACCATGAACTGAGGAGTCTCCATAGTGTCGAGCGACACAAACCATTCTTGATGCGGCATCATGTGGCTGGTAGCTCCGGAATCGATCACCCAATCAGATCAAAAGTGAAAGCAAAGATAACTACGGTGTGTCACAATGAAAGAATGTTCTTCTTCATGACTACATGGCCATCTTGGCCGGAAGCGCCCAGATCAATCTGACGCTTATAACAATTTTTGGCATAGTGGCCATTCTTGTGACAGTAGTTGCAGGTGTTAACCTGCCTTCTGGCAGCAGGTGGCGCACTTGGCAGGTTGGGCGCTTTGTTCTGCACACGACCTCTACCACCACCATATGCGGCTCCTCTGCCTCGACCTCCAGAACCTGCAAAAAACACACATTCTTGCGATGTCGCATGGACATTTCTTTGCTCTGAGAACGCCCGAAGCGCCTGGCTGTAGAAGAACCCTCTAGAACCTCGTGTGAGTTGACAATCTCTTCTTCTTGTCCTCAGCACTCCACATTATAGTCGGTAAAACTTCAGCGGAAGAAGATTATGATATCTGATGATTCGACCGATAACTTTCGCTCAAACTTTATAGAAAATTGCTCCACGACCCTTACTATCACTCAGAAAAGTTTCAGATGTTTTTTTTTCTAGATCTCTCAAAACAATTGGTGATTTACCCACTATAACACAAGGCGATATGCAGACCCCTGTGCACAAAACCCATCACACATCCCAATCCTTGACTTCAATTGCTCCCAGATTTTATGAGAAGGTCACTCACCATCAGAACTTGAACTGTGCAAAGTTTTATTGACAGAAATTTCTGATATCAAAAGATATGATCTCTGTACTAACCGTGACGGTCGGTGCGGTCATGCAATTGATTTGTATACACAAACTTCAAGCTATCACTCTGTACTCAAAACTCGTCCAATCAAGTCAAAACTTCAATCAAAACATAAGCTTGAGTCGAAAACTATATCTCTATCGACTCAGATCTCCCAAAACCCTCGTTGGGTTCTCAGAAACTCCCCAAATACACTCAAAGGTCTAAATTTCTCACTCTAACTTTGAATCCTCACTTCAGAGTGACAAATCCTTCAAATCCATCCATTCTTGAGCCCACGTCGTAGCTCGTCCCGTCAGCTCTCCAACCCAATCCTCAGATCTCCAAATGTTCCCTTGGAAGGTCTCCAAAACTCCTCAAAACCTCGAAGAAGTTGCCCAAGAGCCCTCATTGGCCCAAACTCCAAGACCAATGAGAATGAAGAGTGTTATTTTGACCTCTAGTGTGGCCAAATTAGCTCCATTTTAACTTAGAGCTTTACAACAATCCTAAACACACTACTTAGCCATCCTATACACAATACGAGTTGCCACTAATAAAGAGTCAAAATGACAACTCGAAACCGGCTAAGTATGAACGGAACTACAAACGGAATCGGGGAGTTTATAACTTGAGAATAATACTCCTCGCCAAAGTTCCTAACAATCAACTCTATATGGCTTGTTTTCGGTAAGCAATAGTGATGGATTGGAACCCATGTGTTGAAAGCCACCACTACTGGTAAGTTCAAATCCATAGCACCCAAACTAAATCAAAACGTACATTGTTACGACCCAAATCGCGCCGTAGGAAACAACTGGAAGAATAATTGGGTCTGGAGAGTTTATCACTTGTTGCAGAAAGTTATCTCCAAAATGATACACTAACCACGCCCGAAAATGATCACGATGAAGACACCTGTAACCAATCTTGGTTAGTCATAGTTAGTTTAGCCAAAGCGTAGAGTGGTCACTAGATCACAAAAAGACAAGATAGTGGTGTGCACTATCCAAAAAGTAAAAGGGTAAATGACGAGGTGGCTACCATGCATTGGTGGATCAGATTGTGTGCTAGACGTCTGTTAGGAATTGGTTAGGATAAGATAACAAAACATGCAACCTACGCATGTTAGCCATGTGGCATAGTTTGGATTTCGGACTCCTCTAGTCCCACAAAGATATAAAGCAAGGAGAGGTCTTGAGAAGACCATCTCTCATCTTGGAAGTCATTCCGGAGTCATTGCTTCAGTGTTACAATGGTATCAGAGCAGGCTTATTGTTCCTATGAGTGTGGATCACCCCTCTTGGAAGAATAGTCTGGGTTGGTACAATTATTTGAGGAGAGAGAGTGTTTGTTAGAGGTGGCGGTGGTCATTGAGCCGCAAGTAGTGGAAGGGGTTATTGTGGTGTGCGGGGTTATGGATGGGGGAGATAGAATAGTACCGAGATTCCCATTTCTTAATCCTTTTCATGTCAAACTGTTATACATTGAGAGAGAGCAAGGTTGACTTCGGTATTTGGTTTATCATTTTGGTGCCAACTTCATGGACCAAGTGATGAGATCTCGAGATCTGTTATCTTACCTATAGTCACCTACGATGTTACTTGGGATCTCACGATTTACATTTTAGTTTAGAGATGGACCTCAATAGACCACCACGGTGAGATTCAACACACGGTGTGAAATCTCTTGTGTGTATCATCCTAAAGCTATGTTTTTGAGCCTAGTTATTAGAAACTTTGGAGAGGAGTATTACCATGAGGTGATAGCATCACCTATTCCTTTTGTGTTGCCAATCTTGAGAAATTGGAGAGTGTTCATCTTAACCCTATAGTGAGAGAGAGGGGCGGAGACGAATCATGGAGGACACTTTGAGAGAAATGATTCAGTAGTTGAGAGATTTGAGAAACGCATTTGAGCAAAGTCAGACTCAAGTACAAGAGTTAGCTCAAGAATTAATAGCAGTCAAAGCGAGAGGAATGGAAAATGAGAGAATGAGAGAAACTCCAATGGAGATGGAGATGTCACCATCCATGGTGGAAAGTGAAGAAACAGTGAGAGCCCGTGCTCTTGAAGCCCAAGCAAAGACAACGAGCAAGAGAGCTAGATCTTGAGACATCCATGATTCTCGAAGATGACAAAAAAGCTTGTAAGATAGAACCTTACCGAGGTAGTCGAACCATGGGAGTTTTGGAAGGTTGGATTGAGAGAATGGAGTATCATCTGGCTTTGTTCAATATCAATGATCACATTGCAGGTCTTTTTGTTCTTACTTTGTTGTTGGAGAAAGCATCTACTTGGTTTCGGGGTTGGATGATGGAGCTCAATGAGTCGAGGCCAGACGGAGGTTACTTGGAGTGCAATGAAGCGAGGTCTTCTTCAGAATTTTCAAGCGGTTGATCCCATCATCACGACACGGATGAGGTTGTGGAAACTTGAGCGTAAGGGAAGTGTGGAGGAGTACATTGAGGAGTTTCGAGATCTTGAATTCAGATTCGAGATATGAGTGAAGCCGAAGCTCTTGATATATTCAAGAGAGGATTGAAGAAAAAGATTCAACGGGGAGGTGATTCGGGACAATCCAAGCAACTTGAGCGAGGCTATTGCTTGTGCACAACGAATGTCGAACGTTTATCACAACGGTGGAGAGGTATCAGTTCCCTCAAATCAATACTATGGACCCATGCCTATGGAGTTGGGCAACATAAGGAGGAGAGAAGATTTCATTCCAAGGGGAGTGAACGCACAAGGAGGAGATCGTCGTAACTTGAATCCTCATCGAGAAGCAAATTCAAGAGGAGGAGACGGAGTGGAGGGAAGAGGCGAGAAATGAGGCGTTGCTATAATTGTGGAAGATTTGGTCACATTGCCATGAATTGCCGTACCCGAGTTCTCGCAAGAGGAGCTAGACCCCCTATCGACGAGCCCTCAACAATCTTGAAGGTGGAGACGAAGTGACCGATGGAAACACGGGAAACAGCGAGCACCGGTAACCTTGCCTCGCGGACTTCCGGGTTCGATGAAAAGGAGGAAGGGCGAGGGAAGGAAGCACAAACATGAGGTAAATGGTTTGAGAAAGAAGGAAACATGTTTGATTGTGACGGATGGTGAGATAGAAGGAGTAAAAGTGATAGTATTGATTGATCCAGGAGCTACAGAAAATTTCCTATCTCGATCTATTGCTATAAAGTTGGGATTAGCTTTAGAGAAAGATGAGAGTGAAAAGGTAGAGTTGCCAAACGGGCAAACAGAGAGCATTGAGAGCATTCCTAGGAAAGTGGAGTTGAAGATTGGGCAATACAAGGAATCGTTGAAGTGGAGAGTAATTCGATTAGCTCGCTATGATGCTATTTTGGGTATGCCTTGGATGGAAAAATATAATCCTGAGGCAGATTGGCGAGGGAAGATAGTAAAAACTATGAGTTGGAGGATCTTTGGAGGGAGGATCTTTGGAGATAGACTTAGATCAGGACACAAAAACTTACCTCTCTATGTGATAGGAAGAACCACTATCAGTCACAAAGATGTATGTTTTTTGGGCCTAATAAGAGATGTAAGCGCTCCAAAAGAGCAATCTTTTATACATGAGGAGTTAACTTGTATCTTGAACGAGTTTCAAGATGTTTTTCGTGATGATTTGCCTCAGGTTTACCACCAAGAAGGAGAGTGGATCACAAGATAGAGATCTTACCATGAAGTTCACCTCCTTGTAAAAGTCCCTATCGACTTGCACCGAACAATTTGGAGGAATGCAAGGCACAATTGGAAGAGTTGTTGGAGAAAGGGTTTATCCAACCTAGTGTGTCACCATATGGAGCTCGGTATTGTTCGTGAAGAAGAAGGAGGGCTCCATGCGGATGTGCATGGACTATCGTGCTCTAAATCAACAAACGGTGAAAAACAAGTATCCATTACCGAGAATGGATGATTTGTTCGATCAACTGCATGGAGCTAAGTATTTCACCAAACTCGATCTTAGAAGCGGATACAATCAGATCGAGTGGATGATGAAGACATACAAAAGACGACTTTTAGAACTAGATATGGTTATTTTGAGTATCTAGTTATGCCATTTGGTTTAACCAATGCCCCCGCCACATTCATGGGACCGATGAATGATATTTTTTCGTAAATATCCGGATAAATCAGTGATTGTGTTTTTAGATGATATCTTGATATATAGCAAGTCCTTACAAGATCATCAAAAACATCTACGAGAAGTACTCAAGTGTTGAGAGAAAATAAGCTCTATGCTAAGATGTCAAAATGTGAGTTTGGCAAATCTGAAGTAGATTACTTAGGCCATCGAGTGAGTGCTGAAGGAATTCAAGTCATGAGTGATAAAATAGAAGCCATTCAGAAATGGACTGCCTGAGAGAATCGAGACTCAACTACGTAGTTTCTTGGGTTTAACCGGCTTTTATAGAAGGTTTGTGGAAGCTTTTGCTCGTATTGCTCAAGCTTTAACAAGTCTCTTAGGCCAAGGGCAGAAAATGGCAATGGGGTGCACTCAAGTGATTGCATTTCGGGGCTTTGAAAGATGCGCTCTTACATGCACCAATCCTTAAATGGTACGAACCTGGTAGACCAACAAAACTTGCTACGGATGCATCAAGTGTGGCAGTTGGAGGAGTGTTACAACATGAGTGGAAAGATGGATGGCACCAAATTGCTTTCTTTTCACGGAAACTTTTGCCGGCGGAGCAAAATTATCATACCATAGAGAGGGAGGAGTTAGCCATTGTCTTGGCTACTAAACATTGGAAGCACTATCTTGGAGATAAGGAGTTTGTGGTTGAGATTGCACCACAAGCCTTTGGTTTATTTAGAAACTCAAAAGGACCTCTCCAAGCGGCAGATTCGTTGGGCTGAATGGCGACAACGTTTCAACATGAAGATCGTGTATGTGGAGGGGAAGAAGCAGATTGCGGATGCATTAACACGAATGCCATGCATTAATCACATCACTGAGGTGAAGATTCACTCTGAATGGTGGGAGAACCTGAATCGAGCTACCAAGGAGGATGAGGAGATTGCACAAGCCCTTCAGCAGGGTCGAGCATATTTGGAACGGGGATTAGCGTTCTACAAGGGAAAGATCTGGATACCCTCAGATGTTGCCCTTCGTACAACAATGTTAAAGGAGGCACATGATTCAGCTATTGCGGGCCATGTAGGAGTGGAGAAGAACATTGAAGGCGTCCAAAGGGTATACTTTTGGCCAAAACTAAGAGAGGACATCACCAGCTATGTTCGAAGTTGTGTGGCTTGTCAACAAAATAAGGCTAGCAATCGAAACCAAAGCGAGGTCTACTACAACCTCTACCAACACCGACTAGAAGATGGGAGCACGTCAGTATGGACATTGTATGTGAGTTACCAATGATGTCTACGGGTTATGATTCAATAGTCGTTTTTGTGGATAAATTGAGCAAGATGATCCATATTAGGCCCATTAGGATGATCCATACTGCACCTGAACTTGCTCGAATTTATATAGATGCAATTTTTGCTCAACATGGCTTAGTTAGAGTGCTCATCACCGATAGGGGCACTCAATTTACTAGCATGTTTTGGAAAACTCTATTTGGGCTATTCAAAACAAAACTAGCCATGTCCACAGCTTATCATCCTCAAACAGATGTGCAAACTGAAAGAGCAAATAGGACTATTGAGGACATGCTTAGAGCTTTCACTTTGGAAGAGCAAGACGGTTGGGATGCACTTTTACCCTTGATTGAGTTTGCTTATAATAACTCAATCAATGTATCCACAAAAGTCAGCCCTTTCTTCTTGATGTATGGAGAACACCCTATCACACCATCTAGCTTGGTGAGTGTAGGTCACATGCAGGAACCATCAATCCAAGTTGAAGCGTTGAACGAGTTTGTGGCACGAGTCCAACGAGGGAGTACACCGGGCAAAGCACAAATTAGCCATTGCCCAAAATCGGCAAAAACAATATGCCGATGCTCATCGACGACATGTGGAGTTTCAAAAGGCGATCGGTGTGGTTGTCTACTACCAATTTGTCATTAATAGGGGTCCAAAAGTTCGGTCCACGGTTTATTGGACCTTTCTTGATTGTCCAACGGATTGGAGAAGTTGCCTACAAGTTAGAGTTGCCAACACACATGAAAATACATCCGTTTTTCATGTGTCTCTCTTGAGGAAGTATACCCCACGATCTCCTTCCTTTGGCAACCCACATCAACCTCCTCCTTTACCAGCCATGATTGATGGTGTAGAGGAATATGAGGTTGAGAGAATCCTCAAGAAACGGACAAGAGGGCAGCGGAACACCAAAGTGGAATATCTAGTCCAATGGAAAGGTTATCCATTTTATGAAGCTACTTGGGAACCATTGGCAAATCTTACAAATGCCAAGATACTTGTAGAGACTTTTGAGTCTTTTTGCAACGAGGACGTTGCGACTTAAATGGGGGGAGGTTTGTAACCAATCTTGGTTAGTCATAGTTAGTTTAGCCAAAGCGTAGAGTGGTCACTAGATCACAAAAAGACAAGATAGTGGTGTGCACTATCCAAAAAGTAAAAGGGTAAATGACGAGGTGGCTACCATGCATTGGTGGATCAGATTGTGTGCTAGACGTCTGTTAGGAATTGGTTAGGATAAGATAACAAAACATGCAACCTACGCATGTTAGCCATGTGGCATAGTTTGTATTTCGGACTCCTCTAGTCCTACAGTATATAAAGCAAGGAGAGGTCTTGAGAAGACCATCTCTCATCTTGGAAGTCATTCCGGAGTCATTGCTTTAGTGTTACAACACCAGATGTTGATCACAAGTGGATTAGGCATTGGTACATTTGGAGGATCATGTTGTCCTCTATCCATGTCCTCGTCGGCTCCACTTTGATCAGATATGCTCCTTAGTCAACAAAGTGATGTGTCTAGCACTCTCCCATACCCTTTCCATCATGACTGCGCTTTATATCTGATAAGGTCCAAGATAATACTCTTGGAGCCTTTTCAACATCCTGACCCTACAAAGTAGATCCAACGG